>OX465099.1:12439570-12567070 GCA_949987625.1 Chalcis sispes | reverse complement strand
ACATCAAAGAAATCAAAAACCTTGTGCTCAAAGATCATCGGTTAACAATTAGAGACCTTTTTGATACTTTTGGCATTTCATTTTGATCGATTTAAGTAATTTTGAAAGATTATTTGGGTCTCAAACGCGTCAAATCTCGATAGGTTCAAAAAACATTCAATTTTCTTGAAAAAAAGCGTCGTGTTAATGTGTGCGAAGAGATCCTTTTTGACTACCAGAACGTCATGGGACGCATTATTACGGGAGATGAGACATGGATCTACGCCTACGATCCAGAAACAACCGATCGATCGAGCGAATATCGTGCCAAATGTGAAGCAAGACCAAAAAGATCACGTCAAAGTCGTTTAAAAATCAAGGTCATATTGAAAGTTTTCTTCGATTATCGTAGTGTTGTACATTCAGAATTTCTTCCGCCGGGCCTAACTGTTAACAAGGAACATTATTTGAGGGTTATGCGTCGTTTGCATGAAGCTATTCGCAAAAAGAGGCCGGAATTTTGGCAAGACAACTCATGGTTTTTGCATCACGATAATGCACTGTCTTCAATACACCGCATTGATTATTCGCGTTTTTTTGGCCAAAAATTGAACTCATATCGTTCCACAATCACCGTATTCGCCTGATTTAGCGCCGTGTGACTTCTGGCTGTTCAATAAACTCAAAAGACTACTCCGGGGACATCGTTTTGACTCGATTGAGGAGATTAAACGTGAATCGCTACGTCAATTGAAGGCAATTCCGGAAAATGACTTTTCTGACTGTTTCGAGGATTGGAAAAAACGTTGGCATAAGTGTATTGTGTCGGGCGGGGACTACTTTGAAGGCAACGCAATAGATTTAAAAGAATAAATAAGGAATTCAAAAAAAAAAAAAAAATTGGTCTTATTTTTTGATCATAGTAGTATATGCAGCGATATAGTTTAACACTTTTCTTAATGCACATTCATAAATTATTATTGTTATTGTTTCAGGTTACTAGAAAGTATGAAGATGCCAGCGAGTAGAACGTCGGGTTTTCACATAAGTGACATACTGGAATTGAACGACCCAAAACCAAACCATGAAGAATCAGACGTACCGGGTAATTAATGTTTATAAATATTTTTAATTTCTTAAACTATATCATAAAGTCTAATATCAAACAGTTGAAAACTTAATTGAAAAAAAAAAAAAAAAAAAAAAACACCTTTATTAATACGAATAATATCGACAAATCCAAAAAAAAAGGATAGTTTAAAAACTTTATAAAAAAAAAAAGAAAAAATGCATTCAAATTATAAAAATCATAAAAAAAAAAAAAAAAAAAAAACAACGCTTATCGAAACAATTTATCGAATCTGCTTCAAGGAGGCACAACGGTATTACCACCGGTAAGCGAAGTACCAGCGGCTTATCAACAATTACTCGAGCACACAACTGCGATGCTGCAACATCCAGCTGCGGCTGCGGCGGCCGCACACGGAGCCGCGGGTTTCAATCTTAACAGGGTCGCGGGTTTACCGAGCACCGGAGCGCCGGGACCAATAGCACCGCCGACGGCCGCCGGACTACTCGGCTGGCATCAAGCCGCCGCAGTTACGAATTTACCGCCGACTTTGCCGCAGCAGCTCGACGAGGTCAACGGTAGGAATTGGAAAATTATTCTAATTAATAATTTTTTTAATTTTTAATTATTTGTTATTATTTTGTTTTAAAAATTTTATTTTGCGCGCAGATTAATATACTTTGTCGAAAAATTGAAGCGATGTTTTAAACGTTTATGGTAATAACGATACTAAACAATGTTTGGTTAATTATTCTTGAAAAAGAAAGAAAGAAAGAAATAAAAAAAAAAAAAAAAAAGAATAAAATAAATAAGAGTTTAACACAATGAATAAATCGAACGAATGACCAAGTCTGTAATACAACGGAAAATCGTAATAAAAATCGTCAAATCCAGTTATTCAAATTCACCGTGCAGCAAAAGGCCTCGAAAACAATAAGGACCACCAAGCTTAAACGAATATATATATATATATATATATATATACATATATATATATACACACGCGTACAAACAGCCGAGACAGATCCGAAAATCCCGAAGGGCCGTTTAAACGTTCGATTTCGGGAGGGGGCCTGAGAGAATCGCGTATCGTAGAAAAACTCGTGCGCGAGGGTGTCAAGCCAATATAAAGCCCATTTGGTGCGAGGGTCGCAATATCGTATACATACACATACATAAACGTAGAATGCGTATATACATATATGTATGTTTATATATATATATATATGTATCCGTTTCACGAGAGATTACTCGCACCAACGAGCGGCGGTGCGCGATCGCTCGATCGCTCGTTTCAATTAGCTCGGCGTTTAGTACGTTCGACGAACGATCTGTACACGTGCAGTTTATAACTTCATTTTACTTGAGAAGATTGAATTTCCGATTTGGTTTTTATCGATTTTTAGGAAATCGATGCTTTACTCTCTACGTTGTGAATAAAATTTTATTATTGTTTGATGAAATTTTCGTTCAAATTCACGTGCCGTTAACGCATTATTGTTTAAATTTAAAGTTTTAACATTCAACATATTGTACATTTTCGTACTAAACATATCACACGCAATACCTCATTAACTATGATTGTTAGAAATGCAGGAATTAACAATTTTTAAATAACTAGTTCGTCTCTGCGTAAAAAAAATCTGTCGGTATCGTCACCACCAATTCATTCGAATACAAAGAATAAACCAGGCGTAGGTATTAGCGCACACTGCGTTAAACGACGATAATTAACGCATTCGGCAAATGAAATACAATGCAACGAACCGATCTACATCCCGATACCACGTGAACTTTACTCCCTCCTTTCCTTCTACATACAATAATTCGAATCCGAGTGCAAAGTGGAAAAATCGCAAGGGCCTCGAAAGTGCTGGATCTTCGCGGAGAGAGAGAGAGAGAGAGAGAGAGAGAGAGAGAGAGAAAGCAAAAGAGATACAAAATGGTCTCGCACGCATGGGCGTGACGATCGTTCATTCAGAGAGAAAAAGAGATACAAAGAGAAAGAGCGGTAAAACGACACAGACCGCAGAGATACATGTATACGTACACGCAGGGCGTTGTGTGCAAGTTGCATCTGTCCCTTAACATCTGTTCTTTTGGCCACGACGACGACAACGACGACGACGACCAATCGTTCTCTCTCTCTCTCTCTCTCTCGATCGCTCGGGCTTCTATTTTTATATAACGCGCGCGAGAGATCCATTAGATCCTGCTTAAGGGTGCTCGGGAAAGAGAGGGCTCGTTTTAGCCAATCCTGAGGGTGCTAAATAAATAAGGGCTGCCAGAGAGAGAGAGAAATTTTGTGTCGCAATGAGAGGGGGGAAAGTGAGAAACGGAGAATGAGAAAAGCTTGTATAGGTGGGGCGTCAAACTTATTGTGTATTAAGAAAGGGGAATGAGAACATCTTCAAATGGATGTATGTTTGTGTGTATGTATGCATGTGTGCATAGGACGACAGGAATCATCGTTTTATTGCCGGTGATTTATATTTATAAAAGAACGTAAGAGAGATTGGTTATGAGAGCAAAAGTTTCTCTTCTAGCTCTGTAGCAGTATCGTTTTTCAATGACGATACTTGTGTAACGGATATGTACTCGAATGCAAATCATAAGCTTGAAGCTAACATATTATTGAGAGTAAAGCAATATCTTAATCTTTGTAAACAATTGCATTATTTTATTTATTTATTTGTTTTTTTTTTCAATAAGAAATTATTTATCAATTTTATTAAAGCGATTTTTATTTCCTAGAACATGTTACAATTTTTCTTTTTTTTTTCATTTTCTACTTTCTTTCTCTTTTTTCTTTGTTCGTATCACCAGCTTTCTTTTTTTCTTTTTTTTTTTCTCCATTCATTGTGGCAATGAGTGTGTATACTTCTTTCTTGTTTCCTTATATTCGAGGGTTAGTAAGAATTTAGTTGGGGTTTTCTCAAAATTTACGTTAAACGTTGACAATAAAATAAGAGGGGAGAAATTTTGATCGATCGACCACGAAAACACTAAAAAGTATCATCGATATATATTGTGTTTTTAAATTTCAACCTAATTTACTTCTAATGAGTCTCGAATTGTCATTTCAATATAATCGTCGATTTTAAAATATTTCTACAAATAATAATTATATTATTAATTATCAGAGAACTGCAGAAAAAATTAAAAATAAAAATAAATCAGTAGAATGTCCCGGTAATAATACATTCTAATTAATTAATAATTTAATAAAAATAATCCTATTTTTAAACAAACCTTTATTAGAAATCCTTCGATTAAATTAATATCTAAAAGAAGTTATTAAATTGAACTATCCCTCCCTCTTTCTTTCGGTACGATTATCATGTCAAAAGTATATAACGACTTCGAAATTTAGTTTCGAAAAATCATTGACAAGGCGCATCTGCCCCTTTTAATTGCGCGGCTCGCGTGCAGCTGCAGTCGTTATCGGCACCTCTTTTTCAAGCATCGGCGCATCATCGAACAAGCGGCTGACCCCGACGTCGCGTTTTTTTTTTTTTTTTTTTTTTTTCTATTTCTATCCCGTGAGTTAGTCACGATACAGCTGTAAATGTTGAATTTTAAAATTTTCATTCGGTGATTTGAGAAAAATTTAATCGTTAGTCGTCGCCGCTTAAATTTTATCAATTTTTTTTTTCGTAATTTATTCGTTAAAATGCATTATTATGTGAAAATGTTAATGTGAAATGTAACGAGAAAGATTTAAATTTCGCCGGATATGACCTCCAAAGATCGATATTCTGCTAAGAAGGTGAAAAAAAGAGGATAGATTTGAAAGGACACGCAATCTCAGCGTAACGAAATATATTGCAAGATATGAATTTTAACGATCGATTTTAAACAGTTTCACGAAGGTTTTAAATCCTATCGTGATTCCGAATGCGCGAACTAGTAGAAAGTTTTCGAGTAGTTCTTCAAAATTTCCATTAAGCAAACAGACACGTTCTTAATGAAAAAAGTACAGGCATTTAACGTTATACATTGTTGTGCGATCAAAAATCGCGGACCTTTTTTTTTTTTTTTTTAATGTATCAAAATTGCGTTTAATTGATAAAAAATAGAAAAATTTATTCTAAAGTAGTATTTGAATGTATGCTTGAATAATATATTTAATGTGTTAAAGGTAAAAATTACTAATTACTATATTACTAATAAGGTAATATTAATATTGAACATTTTTTCAATATTAGTAATATAAATTAGTTTGAGATTCACATGGAATATAGTATTTCAAACGTGTACTAACACTAAAGCGTGCAACGAGTATCTATTGACCCTCGGACGATACGTGAACGCGTGTGCCTCTATTACGTCCATTTCATGACGCTGCAATTTCGAAAGCTTAGTCATTTATGGCTTTTCGCTTGAATGAGAAAGTTAGGATTTTTTAAATATTGCATCAACTGATATTTATAAATACCTATATCGTTGGCTTATTATTATTATAATAGTATAATCGTTAATATAGTTAATAATTTTTTTTTTTTTTTTTTTTTTTTTTTTTTTTTTTTTTTTAATAAACTTTATTTTTTGTCTGTTACAGTACTCCAACAACCGGACTCTACAAGTCCAGCGATATCGGATATATCGTACCCTTCCCAGCGCGAGAACAGCGTTCAGGGCTCAAAAGAAGAAGACGAACTTCCCGAAGAAGAATTAGAAGCCGAGTACTACGAGGAAGAGGACGAGGACGATAATAACGAATCCTCGGAAAACAAAAAGAAATCGAAAGACATGCTACCGAACAAAGGGGAGAAGCGCGATCGAAGCCGTCGGGATCAGGATCATCCCGAGGAAGAGTCCGAGCACAAAAAACGAAAGCGACGAGTGCTCTTCTCCAAGGCGCAAACATACGAACTGGAACGGCGCTTTCGGCAGCAGCGTTACCTAAGCGCACCGGAACGCGAGCATCTCGCATCGATAATACGACTGACGCCGACCCAGGTGAAGATCTGGTTTCAAAATCACAGGTACAAGACGAAACGCGCGGCGACGGAGCGAGTCGAGGCCGCGGGCACGAGGCTCGATTGTTCGCCGAGGCGAGTCGCGGTCCCGGTTCTCGTTAGAGATGGTAAACCTTGCCAATCGAAGCTTCTGGAGCCGTGTTCGGCGGCTGCGGCCGGTGCCGCGGCCGCCGCTGCCGCGAGCGCATCGGCCGCGACGTATTCCGGGCTTAACGGACAGCTGCCCATGCACTCGTATATGCAGAAACCTTACTGGTGGTAACGGAGTTTTTACGTTTTTGATGGATCGCGCGGAGAATCGATGCGTTTGCTGGTATCTGTATACGTCGTGCGACGATTATTTTGGATTAGATTGATTACTGCTTTGAATTTGCACATCGGCCGGTCGAGATTGTTCATTAAGAAGACAATCGAGATCGATCAAATTGATGCATCAAGTGAAACAAGATTATTTTTGAAGAAACGTTGCGCATACATCATTTTGGATAGAGTCTCGATTAACGAAAACATTTCACACGAGGTGATTTTAAAAAATCGAGAATAACCTTCGAGCTATCGTCGAAGAAGATTTTTTTGATCGAGTTTGAACGATAAAAAAAAAAAAAAAGTTGTACGTGTATACCACATCGTTAATTCCGCCAACGCATTTAATGGCAGCACTAACTTAACGTTGCAAAGAACGAACAATTAGTTCTAAAGTGTTTCATGCAAAGATTTGTCTGTGTGTGTGTTTTTATTCTCGTGCTTTAACCACGGCGCTGAAGAATTTCGCTTAATAATTTTGAACAATTTTTAGTTGACGTCTAAGGCCAAGCCAAAGAATAATTAATGAGAGGATTTGTTCGGGTGTAGTGAAATATACAATTAATATTTGCAAGAGTATAAATAGCGTTTTGTTTTCTTTTTTTTTTTTTTTTATTTTTTTTTTTTTTAGTTGTGAATAGCTTGAAAAATACCTTATAATTACTCTATAATAAAATACTAGATGACAAAATCACGCGTACCAGTGAAATAAAATCTGCGCGATTCTCATTTTGAAATTATTTTAAACCTTTTTTTGCCTATTTATAATTGTACCAGTGCGTTTACATTCATCAAACAGTTAATGAATTTTCAAAAACAAATGAAAAGTAAAAAAATTATTATATGATGAAAAATGAGGTATTTTTCCATACAGCTTGGGAAAGAAGATTTAGGTAGGGATTAAGGTTACATTACATATGAATATGAATTATGCATTTCAGCTGATTTTTAAGTTGAATTGTAGTAGCAATATTTTAAAGAAAAGTATATGGAAAATGATGAAATTTTTATTAATACACGGAAATATCATTTATTTACTTGTGTCGTTTTAACAATTGTTTTTTTTTTTTTAATTATATTATCTCTATTTTTGGGCTTACATTTAAAATAAAAAAAAAATTAAATTCATATCGTTAGTGTTAAATAAGGAGACAATGAAAACTTTAATGCGTCATCGATAACGACGCATTCGATGATAGCGTATATGAACATTGCGAACATTTGCGAACTACATCGTTTAATTTTTTTCTTAAAGTTATTCGTCGTTGAAATCTAAAACTGCCCCTTCACTTTGTGAAATGAACTTGTGTTATGTATTGTTTTTTGTCGCACAAATTTATAAATAAACGTTATAACGAAAAGCGAATCCGCAGATTTCATCGACGCTTTTAATTCACAATCGTAATCATAGATTCACAGTGTTCGAAGCAAATACTACGAAATATTGTGACGATCTTTGTCACGTATGAATAATATAATAACATTGTAATGAATTTCTATCGTTTAAATAAGTCATGTGAGATAAAGTAAAATTACCTAAACAGTAATTTATTCACACCAAAGAAAACAAACTGTTGCAGTTAGATAGAAATCCAGAAGGAAATAAAAAACAAAAAAAAAAGAAAAACAAAAAAAAAGAAACAAAAAAAAAAAAAAAAAAAACAAAAAAAAAACAACTGTAAATAAAGTAGTAAATTAAAGAAATATCGAAACGATAAAATCAAGTTTCGATTAATACATTTAAGATTTCTTATTCTTTAATAGGAAGGTAATAATATGAAACTTTCTTACAAAAGACACTGCTTAATGTGTCAGCTAATAAGAAAAAAAAAGTATCTTAAAAGTCAAATTGTATATCGAATCAAAATATGTCAAAGTGACATTATGCATATTAGGTAAAAAGAAAAAAAAAATAAATATTAGAGATTTTCATGCGTTTTGGAGTATAGGAGATTAAATGCAGTTAATCATACACACTCACACACGCACACACACACACACACACATACACTCGCCGGCCATGTAACGGTATTTATTCTAGTGATTTGTATATAATGTACATTGTGTATTATATCTATATAGTTAATTAATATATCAAATGCGTATTTAATAAATAAGAATCGACGATAATAATATAAATATTGCATTATTTATTTTTAATCCTTATACTTACTTTTCTTGCCAATATGTGGATGTTTTACTTTTAAACAATAATAATTTCTTATAATATACCGGAAATTATGTACCATAAAATGATAATAATTATCTGTTTGGATAAATTTTTCATAATTATAAAAATTTTCATCGTTTAAATATATAATAATTTTTAAAATTTAATTTTTTTTTCCTATAAATTGAAGACGTTAAAAAAAAAAAAAGTCCACAATTATTTTAAATATCATAAATTTCATATTGAATTAATCGAATTTATCCAAAGCATGCATCACAACCAACGCGTTTCCACGTCTGGTAAACAATCGCCTCTCTACAAGGGTGAGATCCTCCCGTCCGTCGGTCGCTACTTCTCTTCTATACACTGTTATACAGCAAGTAAGCGGTGTTTCGCTTCGATTGCCACGAAAGTATACACAGGCATACATACAAACAGAGACATGTATTCTCGTTCTCGTCCCTCGTTCACTTTTTTTTTTTCTTTTTTTTTTCTTTTTTTTTTTTTTTTTTTTTTTTTTTGTCCTTATATGCGCCGCCGGATGGACGCAGAGTTTGAGTGACGCGCTTCCGACTTCCGTTTCCGAAGTTCGGCCATCTTGTTACCGGTTTAGATTTCCTGGCTAACTTCGTCGATGCGTCGTTATGCTCTCGATATCTGGACAAAAGTGCCAAAGAAAAAAGCCGCGATTGTTAATTGAGTTATTTTGTAAGGTTTTATAAAATAAATTGTACGTCGATATTGACAGTAATCGTTTGACGTATAGTTATTTTTTTTTTTTTTTTTTTTTTTTTTTTTTTTTTTTTTTTTTGGTAATCTTTAAAAGTAATTTAAAAAAAATCTTACATCTTTAAAATATTTAAAAGAAATAAACGGTTATTTAATTTATCAAATACTTATTTGCTATATTTAAATTGCTTTGCTATCGTGATTTTTTTTCTTAAATAATTAAAAAACAAAAAAAATTTCAATTATATTTAATCAACATTCCGATGCGTAATTGATATATTCTACAACGAAAAATTATATTCAAAAACATTTGCGATAAATTCAAGCAAAACAAGACGACACTCAAAGCACGAAAAGACAAGCAGCCAGAGAAGCATTCGAGTAATCCTTTTTGAGCGAAATACCGAATCGCGAAGTATCTCCAACGAAGTCACTCAACGGATTATCCCCTCGGCGCGATGACGTTAGCCGAAAATAAATGGAGTGGACAGCGGCCGGCATATGCTCCCGCTATCCATACACATACATACACCGTGTCTTTTTTTTTTTTTTTTCACTCCTACCGTTTATTACTTACCCTCTCTCTTTCTATAAGCGCGCGGAGGTATGCGTTCGACTGGAAGGACCCGATAACATTCAACGGGGATGCCGCGCAGCCATGATTTATATGACCGCTCGTAATCTCGATCCGGACACAGTCCGTCGGACCGACCGACCGCGTATGTTGATACATATACGTGCATGTAAGCTCGTTTTCTTCTTCGTATCCTTTTGTCGAAGCTTTTTATACCTTTCGCCGATATAAGTTGCGGATTGAAGATTGTTGCGTTTACGGTGCCTTTTATCGTTTATAATGGCTTATCGAGGTTCCTCTCTTCTTTCTCGCGACGTTGATATTGTTTTCAATTTATGCGAGGTGATTTTACAAGTATAAATTATTTTTAAAAAAAAGTTGCGTATTGAAAAATCGTTCACGCAAAGTAATTTCGTAGTTTAAAAATTGAATAATAGTTCAATATATGTTAAAATTTAGCTAAATTTACAAAAAAAAAAAAAAATTTGAAATTATATATTTTCAATAAATAAAATTTAATAAAAATATATATTTAAAAATGCTATAGACACGCTACATTGTTCGCAATTGCTATAAAGTGCATACAAAAGCACATTAAACTCGTCTAAGCCAACATTAAACAACTCGATTCCGCGATAAAAAATCCGCTTCTCCGCTCAGGCGTCGCGTACTTCCTGCGTCCCGAAGCGCGGGCGAATAAACGCCCCATGAAAAGTTTTTCGCAAACTGCCGTCGCGAAAAACCTCGCGTAGAAGGGAATAAAGAGCAGCAATCGTTCCGGATGTCTATTCGAAACTGGTTACGTCACAACGCGCACTCTTATGTATACGTTCCTCGGTAGCCGTCGGTTCGCGCATATCCTACGTTTGAGGAATGCGCGCCCGCGCATATGGCTATTCTATTTTCAATCGTTTTTCGACGTTCAACGAACATGACGTCGGCGCCGAGAGTCACTTAATTTCGTGGATCTGGTGTGTAATAACTCTGCTACTGCTCTCGAGAGTATGAATTAAGCGAAATTGGTGAATGTGGAGAAACGCGCGCTTGTGTGTTTTTAGATTTCAAGTTGTTTAAACGCTACGCGTTGCTTGACGATCAAATATAACTTTTTTGCCGCAGGATAATTTACCGTATTAGAATGCGAGATAATTTTATTTTTAAACTTAAGCGCGAAAATTTTATCATAATTCATTTACAACGACAATTTATTAACGAGAAATAATTTTGAAAATTAAATATTTTTTCGAGCACGTCATAAATGCCAAAAATTTACGGCGCTTTGTTATCGCAACATGAAATAATGTCGCGCTGATAAAAAAAAAAAATGACAATTGAATAAATCGTGTGTAAAACAATTAAAAGCAACGCCGATTTAATTGTGCAAATGTCACTGATCTCTAAATTCGCGCTTGAAATTTACCAAACATCGATTTAAAAATACACGCGCTACTCGTCGCTCGTCGCTCAAACCGATCGACCTCTTACAAGGTCCGAACCCCGACCGTATCAACCTATATAATTTAAAATCGAATCGTGGCAGCTTTAATTCCGAGCATGACACGATGCCCCTCGTGCACGCGCGCTCTCTAGGTTATTAATAAACGCTAAGAAGCCGCGGCGTATTCGGGACCGCCAAAACTAATGCCGCGGACTATCGACGATAACTACGATACGGAACGTGAAAGCTTCGTGTCTATATATTTGAAAATAGAATCGCCCGCTCGTGCTCTATCGCGACTTTGACTCTTATACGACGACGAGGAGAAAAGCCGTCGCTCGTTACGCTCGATTGGTGAGGAAATTTATGCGGGGATTGGGGTTTCGCCGGTCTTATGTTTTAACGGCTGTCTTTATGTATATGTATTGAACTTTATCGATGTTCATTTATCGATCGATGCTGTTTTTTACATAGAAATTCTAACAGCAATTGAATAAATATTTAAATATTTAATTTGATTTTTTTTTTTTTTTTTTTATTATTTCATTTATGATTTTATATCAAAAGTAAATAACCAACCATTCAAAGTAACGATTAAACAAAGCTTACTGAAATGCGCGAAAATTCAAGTATAGATGAGATTAACCTCGCTAATAAATCATATTATACATATTCATGTAAATGTGTAAGATTAGCGCATCAGCCAATATCTCATCGATACACTCAAGTAAACATACACACGGAGATAAATATATCAGTACGCACTAAAACGAGATTATAAGTCAACTCGAAATGAATATAAATCAGAACAGACGCAACGTATAAATGTGATCTTACGCGAGAAACTCGCCGAGTCATTGACGTACGATGCATTTTTGTCGAGAGAGAAAGAGAGAAAGAATGAGTGAGAGAAAGAGAGAGAGAGAGAGAGAGAGAGAAAAGGAATAAAATAGTAAAAGAAGAGACGATCCTTAATATGACCTCCATTTCACCCTCTAACGCAGTAAATCGGGTGGACCGATACAGTTCGACGGCGGCACGCGCGGAATTGAGAGAAAAAAAAAAGAAAGAGACAGGGGGTCAGCATCGATGCAGTTGTATCGGTGATCGATCGCGGACGCGCAAATAAATTGATGAAAAGAGAGCAAGAGAGAGAGAGAGAGAGAGAGAGAGAGAGAGAGAGAGAAAGAATAAGAAAAAGATTGAAAGTCCCCGGGGCGTCCCCTAATATTTCCGAGTGTAATCGAGGGGGTGTACTCCTAGAAATATAAAAAGAGAGAAGAACCGTCGCTTCGGTAAAAAAAAGCAACGGGATGTATGTGAAGAGTAAAGAAATTGAGGAAAGAAGGCAATGCGAGAATCGGATTAATTTGTAAGATTGGTGTATAGATCGAATGAGAAATTTGGCTTTTTTTTTTTTGAAAAAATTGATATGGTTTTAGGACAGGATTAAGAATTCCGGTATTCATGATTACGTATAAATATAAATATGTAATTTATGCTTTTATAAACATAAATACGTAACTTTCTTGCCAATGAAAATTTATAATTCAAGATCAAACATTTCTTGCAATTTCCACTCAAAATGTGTAACACTACCAATCACTTTCAGCTCGATCGACTAAGTAGTCAATCTATCCAAAACAACCTCGAATCCATCATAAAAAAAAGAACCATTCAAACCCACAGCAATAAAAACATGTGCAGAAAAAAAGATGTTACCAAGGCACTACTAATCGTAAAGAGAGATAAAGATAAAGAGAGAGAGAGAGAGAGAGAGACAACATAATAAAAAAAAAAAAAAAATAAGAGAAAGAGAAAAACAAAAAAAGTCCAAACAATGAGATAAAACCGGAGGTTCGGACAAGGATCGCAGCTATATCGTCTGGGAGTTGGGAGGGGTGGGGTGGGGGGGTATGGGTGAGTGTTTTATTGGTCGGTTTCCTTGGGGTGGACTCGCGAATCCGGACGATGGGTCCTTCCTGACGGACGCGGATACTCCGTCGGTAGTTTTTCTCTTTTTAACCCGCTGCTCCCTTTTTTTCGGTTCTAGACGATGCTTGTATGAGCGAGCGACTCGACTCGTGCGGTCATTGTCGTACCCTCGTCGGCACTCGATGTTATATGTTCTTAGTACTCGTGCGACGTTCCTTTGTACTCGTGTTGTTTCGATGGGTCGTTTCTTTTTTTTTCTTTTTGGGTGAACGACCGATCGTTGATAAATCATTGGATTACTGGTGCTCTTTTATTTTGATTGGATGAGTAACGTTGGGTTTAATGTTTGATCTAATTAATTGCTTGAAATAGGACATTACTCTAGTTGTTTTATTTTTTTATGCACGTTTTTTTTACAAAATATTTGACTCTTTAATTTCAATTATTCTTATGTCCTGTATCAGGATCGGACTAGCACCAATGGTAATCGAATCCATCAGAGAGAATTGATTGTTTATATTTAAGTAACTTATTAGTATTTCATAAATTTATTTACAGTAACACAATTGATTATGATTGATTAATTATAAAACAGCGAGTAGAATATATGAATCGCATAAAAATTTTTTTTGATATTTAAAATATTTGTTTTTTAATTTATTAACATATATCTTATGTATTTTTCTGTTTATATAAATTATTTATTTGACCCAACAAGGCTTATTAGCTCAGTTGGTTAGAGCGTCGTGCTAATAACGCGAAGGTCGCGGGTTCGATCCCCCCATGAGCCAATTTTTTGAAATTTCTTTTTATAAAAATTATTTTAAAGTATTTATCGTTTTCATACTATCTACTTACATCTTTTAACTGTTTATGAAAGAATGAATTATTTTATTTTATTTAAATTTTGATATTTAATTATAGTAATAATTACTGAATAATTATTAAAATCAATTATGTTAAACGTTTAAACTTCATTTGATAAAAAAAAAAAATTTTAATTTATTTTTATTTTTGATTATGTATATTAATTTGTATACTACTTTATTATCATAAATAATTTTTGCTATTTAAATAAACATTTTTATATGCATAAAAATCATTTTTGCAATTAAATCATTTCATTTGTAATATTAATTATATTAAAATAGTATTAAATATAGTTTAATTTTAAAAATATTTTACGAGCTCTTGGATAACGCGTTTCGTTTATGGTCATACGCATACAAAAGTAATAATAATTTGTAACCGATATTTGTTTTGTAATGTTTTGTCGATTCTTATCGCATGTACTATACACTGAAGCTGAAAACGAATGTAGTTATATGATTTATAAGCTTTTGTAACACATCTCAACCATATCAAATTTCCATTATGACATTTGATATTTAAATGTTTCAATAAGTGATTGTACAATCATTTTCCTTGTCACTCAACTTGTAATATTATTTATGTAATTTTTAAGAAAAAATATTTATGTATTTTTATTAGTGCATGGATTAAAAAAATTTTACATTATTTTAATCTACGTTTAAAATTATGATAAATAAATTTATTCGTAATAAAATAGAATCTACGCTTTGACTGCAAAAAGCGAAAGGTTGTGTTAAATTATTACACAATTACGTGTTTTAATATCATTTCACTTTTACGTTCGCTTATTTAGTTATGAATTTCACAGTATATAAACGCAAATATATGTATAAATTTAAATCGGTGTCTTATTCACTTGAATGTTAAAATCATTTTTATTTGTATCGATGAAATTTTTCTTAAATGTTTTTATAATAATTGATAAGATAATACATGATGCCTTTTTTTTTTTTTTTTTTATAGTATTTTTACCCCATAGAAAAATTGTTTAAAAAATAATTTTAAAAATTGAAAATCAGTGTTATTTGTATTATCAACGAATATTAAGCGTCTACATTAATTGATATGATAATGAATTTAATATTGTGCAAATTCGTAATATCTACATAATCATTAGTAAAGTCAATGTAAAAAAAAATTCCACGCGCTTTCTCATCCTACATTATCAATTCAATTAGTTTCTTTAGTAAAAAAAAAAAAAAAAAAAAGAAAAAAAAAAAGAGCCATTGTAAAAAAAAAAACAAGAGTAAACACGTTAAAAATACTCGAAACATGAAGCGTCGCGTACGTACAAAAGAAAAATTCCGCGCGCAATCCCGTGAGAGATCACGAATCGGGGACTCCCGCACAAATCGAGCCCCGCGCTTTTATTATCTTCGATCGCGTACACGAAAGATAGAAAAGAATTACAGAAAGAGTGGAAGGGAGAAAAGCAAACGGCACACGTTCGACGTCGTCACGGTCATATATACAAGCGTACATACACAGGAGCGTAGGGCGGAAGCGTCGATTTACAAGGCGAGAGAAAGGAACGCTTGCGCGCTCGTTCTCGTGACACGCGACCGGAAAGAGCATCCTAATTGATATCGATTTACGTGCGCGCCTTTTCATTCCGTTCTTAAAGCGAGGGTCGACGAATGTAGACCGTATTTTCACTTCTCTATTGTTTTCGGCGTTGTACGCGCGTTCGAGAATATTACGGTAAATATTGCTTTACGCGCGCGTTCGATGCGCGCAGGGGGAGCCGAAGTGATTTGATACCTGTAGAAGATTTAATTGACTTGTATGTGGGTGTGTGGGACAATTTTTAGTGGCTTTTTAATGCTCTACACTGACCTTCTTTGAGACCGTGTGAATTTTGATGAGTATGTGTGCGTTGATGAACGATACGTACCGTATAAATTACGGTGAGAAAGCATTTTTTATAATTTTTATATTTGTAACGAAAGGCACATTTTGCATCGCAAAACTTTTAATCTTAAATTTTGCGAAATTCAATGATGATTTTATTGATAAATTTAAAATAAATTTATCCGAAAACGCATATTCGATGATTTGATTGTAATTTAAAAAATTATTTACCACGTATGTATGAAAAGAATTTTATATTCAGTGATTATTAAAAAAAAAAAAGGTATTTCAAGTAGATTTACGTCCATTTCCAACTTTGCATGAAAACTTTCTTAATACAGTTTAATGTATACGTACGTTTAACCGAAAGTTTCCAACAAACTTTCATCTCTTTAAAATTTCGCGTTTTCTTCAACGAGGCATTCAACCGTTTCTCTCGAGCGCAAATAAACTACATCTAAGAAAACTTTAATTACCAGCACGTCACGGAAAACAATAAACTCACCATACACACATACATACACGACGCTTGATCAACAAGAAAGTGTTCGTTCAAACGCATATCTAACCCGTCAAGATTTCGCAATTCCTCGTCTGCAGGAAAGAAACAGAAAGCGGAAAAGCGAAGAAAAGAAAGGACATTCGGGTAAGAAGAGTAGCGTTCGAAATGAAAGTTTTTCAATCTCGAAAGTTTCGTTGCTTCCCGACAGTTTACATCGCGTATACAAGACCGTCGAGTTTCTACGAAGGCGCGAGTCGCCGAGGGAAAAATCCCCTTTCTCGAGACGATGGAATTCGATTCTTTCGGTGGACAGGACGAATCGAGACGAGTGAATCACAACGGGGAACCAAAACCGTACAATGTAAATGTCCACTTTGTAAGGGCTAATGCTTCGTGGATTACTTGAAAACGACTGGTTTACTCGTTTATTTTTTACATGTCCAACTTGTCTTCGTTCTTTCAATGTTAATGCTGTATGCTTTATATCAAATTTTAAATCTGTAAAATCCTGGTTTCGTTATTTAATATATGCTTAAATCTGTTTATGTTTTAAAAAATTTCCAATCGTAAATTTAAAATTAAAATAAAAAAACTGCCCAAATAATCCAATAATTAACGAAGTAAAACGAAAGATAAGTTTAGCCAAAAGATTCGATCTTTGCGGTCGTCGCGCGTCAACGAAATGATAAACGAATTGTAAGAAGCGAAAAGGGCGAACTGGAATAAAAGAAAAACGCGCACCAGCACCAGCACCAGCAAACAGTCTAGTTCTACTTCTCTATCTTCAGCATATCGATTAAGTAATCTTAATACATCGCTGGGCCGCAATGTACCATAAAGCGGAACGGAAACGGAAGCGATTCATTCCTACGGGGAATATGCTTCGTCGGCGGCGGTGGCGCGCCGAGAGAAATTCTCTTTGATTAATTTTATCCCCTCCCCCATCCTCCCTCGGTATAGCTACTTTTTCTACGGCGGTAACGGGGTAACTCTCTCCCTCTCTCTCTCTCTCTCTCTCTCTCTCTCTCTCTCTCTCTCTCTCTCTCTCTCTCTCTCTCTCTCTCCCAGAGAGAGAAAGAGAGAGAAACTATCTTTTCTCTCCTGGCTGAGGGCCAGAGAAAACGTGTATGTCATATGTATACATACCCAGTCTCTCGCATTAATTCATTCCCTTGTGACGAAGATATCGTAGATTTTATCGTTGCTTACCGAGTTGAGTGTCGCTATCGTAAATTTTTTTCGTTGGTTTTTAAATTTGAATTTTTATGGAGTTATCGGTGCAAGTGTATTTTGATTTTTAATAAAGTTATAGTATTCATTTCGATGATGATGTTTAATCTTAAATTAAAAAAAAAAAAATAATATAGAAATGCTTTGGTATTTATCTAAAATGGTTTCGCAACGAGTTTACATTAAATTTTCATAAATTGGTAACACACAAAATAAAAGAAGTCAAAAAAAAAAAAAAAAAAAAAAAGAGACATAACACGGCATAATAAGCTTTATCACTCCTTTAATTATCCAAACCGATATCCATCTCTTTCCCACACTCGTCCAACAAAAGGTTGACAAAAAGACAGTCAAAAAACCAAACGAGTACACAGTGCAACAAATGCTATATACATCACAGCAACACCTCGATGAGAAAAAGAAAAAACCGCGGACATTAGAATCGATTAATGATCGAATCAAGGGTCACGTGCAAGCTCCATTGTTGGCTCGTTCTTTTGTTCAGCGGCTTCAGGAGGCGCACGCTAACTACGACACCGAGCGAAATACTTTTTTTTTTTTTTTTTTTTTTTTTTTTTTTAACGCGATGGTGGGCATGAAAAAGGACAACAATTGGCTCGATGCTTTCGATCTGATAAATGACGGGGCCGAGGTGTAATACCGGCGGTTAACCTTCGTCGATCGATATTTAATGATTATGCACGCCCATTATTCCACGCCGCTTATCGATATAAATATAACGAATCCTTCGGTCTGACACAGTTTTTCGTGCGGTTGAATGAAGGATCTATTTAGGTCTTTGGTTAAGGAAATTTTATAAAGATTATTTATTAATTTATTGGTAGAATTATTTTTCAAGTATTGTTATTTATTACTGAAGTATATTTGCGTTAAAATAAATACGTTTATTTTTGTGTTTTGATTATTATTATTATTATTATTTTTTTTTTTTCAAACATTCTAAATCGAAAGATTGCGAATGACGTATGTAAAAAGTATATTATCATCTTTTCATTTATAAAGGTGATGATCAAAGATTGTTTTGATATTTTATTCGATTTGGAATAGAAATCCCTAAAATATTTTCAATTTTATTGTGTTCGATAATATAAATAGCTTCTAATGTTGTGAGTTGAGAAAAACATTCATTGACTTAAGCAGTTATAAATAAAGTCTATAAAAACTTTGTAACAATGAGTAAAGTCAACGTAACGTAATTGAGAAACACTTTTTACTTTAAATAATAAATAACATGTATTCTTGAAATGTACTTGATATTTTTAAATAATATCATTCATTAACTATTCAATAGTTTATTTTGATGATTCTCATCAAATTGTTTTTTTTTTCTTCCTTTAAATTAATAAAGGTTTAATAAACGTACTCGAAAAATTAACAACAACTTCGATACATCCAATGTACTTGCTAAACGCGTTAAAACATCCGAAATACCAGAGTATCACTTCGTACAATAAATTAGTATATTTGACGGCTGATCCATTGAAAGCTAAATTTATCCGCACGAGCGTGTAATACAAAATACATCCACGATACAATAGATTCTTTATTCTCGCTCGAGATCCGAGCACTTTGGCCACCTACAATTCGCTTCTCATCCAATCGACGTGACCGCTAGCCTTCGCGATACAAGAAGAAGAAGAAGAAGAAGAAGAAGAAGAAAAAGAAAAAGAAAAAAAAAAACGATTTCCCAAATCGAATCACAATGAGGCGATCTGAAAAATCCTTCGGTGTACGGTATATATGTATAAATCCGAAAATAAAAAAACAAGCTTCTTCCTCGAAAAACATCGAGAATCGACAAAAGGAGAAGAGCTCCAATATCCCCGTTTATATACATACGCACACTCATACATATGCCTCCTTTAAAACGGTTTAAAGAGCACCGTCGAAGGATAATCCAAGAATATTCGCGCGGAATACGAAATCCAAACACGCGCACACATACACACAACGAAAAACGTACATAAAGACAGATCCTTTACAAGATCCCATTGAGCGAGGGCGTCATCGCGTGCATTGATTTCTCGCTCAATTTCGCCCGAACGCGTACATAATACGGAACGCACGGAGGTCTCGACGTTTGAGGTACGAGAAAGAAAGAGAGCGAGAGACGCGGAGTCTGTATATATATATAAGCCGTCTCCCGAATTCGAGGGCTAATAGCCAAACGAGAAGGTACGTTTGTGTGTACGGGCTGCGATGCCGGACAACAATGGATGCCCGTGGATAAGCCAGTTAAACGTGGACCGTGTTTGTATATATACTGAGCGAGAACGGAGAAAGAGAGAAAGAGAGAGAGAGAGAGAGAGAGAGAGAGAGAAAAAAAAAGCGGAAAATGTCAGGAGGGAAGTGAAAAAATGAAATGTGCTTGGTTTTTTTTTTTTTTTTTTTTTTTTTCAATGTTGGAGAAGGGATCGAAATGAAAGTCTAAGTATTGGTGCGAAGTGAATGACGACGCTATTGTTATATAAAATTTAAAGTATTTTAGTTTATAATAATGATTAAAATAAATTACAATGAATAATATTTATTGGCAAGAAATGATGTAATATTTTGTAGAAGAAAGCAAAATAAATTTTGAAACAATAGTTTAATAATACTAACAATAAGATAATCAATTATGTTAAACTAAAGAGAGGAGAAATAATAGAAAAATTAAAATTGATGCATCAAAACAAAATTATGTTATATTACTGTAATAACAATACCTTGGAACACTTTTGGAGAACATAAGAAAGCACATAAAAAAGAAGTAATAAAAGAAAAAAAAAAAAAAAAAAAAAGAAACGTCGATTCCCTGTACGTTCGATTATCGTCTCGACGGTTTTTCGCGAAGCAAATCGCTCGTTTTGCACAAATATATTCCGGATCGGAATTTCGGTGCGTCGTATGCGTCGTCAAGAAGGCGCGCAGACTTTGACGTCGCTCTATTATACGACGCTCGCTCTTTATGTCGTTCTCGAACAATGTAACATAATAATGGTTTGCGCGCCGATGAAAATAAACGAGGCTATTGTGATTTTGGATATTGGAAAATATTTTCGTTGTAGGTGAAGGTATGAAGGTAAATATTTTGGCGGATTAGGTTGAGGAAATAAATTAAAATTTATAATTGTAGAATTATTTTTCGGCGCGTATGAGTCGTACGCTATTGTAAATATTCGATTAAAACTTATCTTGTGCGCGATATTGCAATTTTGTGCGCTTTAACTTTCTCGAAACGTAGATAAACGTAGCTGAATTTCATTAAAGTTTCATTTTTCGAGGGCTGTACATTTTCTCGCTTAGAAATATTCTTAAACTTTAAAAACACTTAAACTCCAACTGCGAAACGCTAATCTTTTAAATTTTGGAATAATTTAATCTTTTCAAAATTTAATGAAAATTATTAATGATTATTGTGTCTTTATAATTTTTAATCATAATTATTAAAATAATGTTAATCCTTAACCATCCAAGAAATCTTCTGAAGCACATGAACAATCGAAATGCAACAAAGAATCGTGCCCGTCACAGCAAACAAAATTTTTTGATCAAATTTTCTTTTAAGTATAAAAATGTAATAGTCAACAACAACAAGTTATTTTTATTTGTGAAAAAGACAGTCATTGTGAAAAAAAAAAAGAATCCGGAGGTCGATCGACGACTAAAAAAGTTAAGCATCCAACAATAGAACCATCGCGTATTATATATTTGATGCTTTAAACTTTTATAAATTCATCCGCGAAAATTCACGCAATATTTTTATCGCACTAAAGAACAAATACTCCAAACCGACAACTAAAAATTTCGCAAAAAATTCACACACGAACCCACGAAACTTTACAAAAAAAAGAAAAAAAAAAAATAATAAAAAAAAAATATGTCAAGACACTCTCTAAAATCATTTCATTGTCTCACTCAAAATAAAAAAAAAAAAAAAATCTTCTTTCTCATCGTCCGTACATCTATCCTCACCCTCTCCACATAACAAAATCAACGGTAGAGGAGTAACACACGCACACACACACACACACATACACCGACACGTTAAAAAGGGGGCGCGGCAGACTCACCTGGACTAGGGGGTAAAGAGAAAGAGAGAAGGCGTGGCTGCGTGGTGAAGCTCGCGCGAGTGGTCGATACCGCCTCGGCTCACCCGGGGGATCGCGTCTACATCGTTGGGTTGACGCTCGTCTATGTGGCTCCGAAAGGGAAGAAAGGACTCGAGCTCTAGAGTTTTTTTACGCAGGGAGCGATTTTTGCCGCGAAATTTTGTCGCGTTGATTTTATCGAGTTTATTTCGTCCAGGGTATAGAACCATGGAATGTTATTTATGGTATATTTGTGAGTTTGAGTACTTTGACGAAAATGGAAATGTTGAGCGGTGCGGGTTTCTTGATTTTTTTTTATAAAGATAGATTAATAGTCGTGTATGTATGCGATATCCGGTAAGATAGATGTCCTTCTGAGGTTTTTTTTTATCAACCGAGGAGGAGAAAGTTGGGTATGCATTGAACAAATGGTATTTCACGTTTACGATCGAGGATATTTAACGCAAGTTATTTTTGAATACAACCGAGCTGTACGATTCGCTTAAACTAATACGTACGCGAAAAAAATTATCGTTCAAACACGCGGCTCAATTACAATCGAACATTACCTTTCGCCCGATTTTCGTACCTTTTTTTTCTTCTTCTCTCTTTCTGATTTCTTTCTCGCTTCCGAAAGATTACGAGAATTGGCAGAAATCCAAGCTTGATAATCGCCTATACGAAAAAGCTTCATTCTACTCTTATTTCGCTCGTTCCACTTTTATCGAAGGTCTCGGGGCTTTAGGGGATCGCTATATTTAGCGCAAGCCGGTATCACACACAGTCGCAGATTTTAAGAAACGCGTCTTCGTGTTATGAGATATAAGTTGATTCTATCAACGAAAAAATAATATATATGATTACTATAAATTGTATAAATTGTGTAAGATGATAAAATCCAATGAAACGTTAAAATAAATTGAATTGTATATATTTACGTGAGCCAGTTGCAAAAAGTACGAAAGAAATTTGTTTTATTCGTCGAGTGAATTCTCATTTTTATTTACTTTTTAATTAAATCGTTTACGTTTTATAAACAAATTTAAATTTAGTTTTAATTTAATTTAAATAATATTTCATCGGAATATCAAGTAGTTTCAATGATAATATCTAGCAAAAAATCAAAATCGAAATACATTATTTTTCTACCTTTATCCTTCTAATTTAGTAAAAAAACCGTCATAAAAATTACGCAATAACAAAAAAGTAAAATGAATCGTTAATCTAACTTACAAAAATATTATGAATAACAATTAAAAAAAAAAAAAAAAAAGCAAAAATATCGAAAATAGGAACAATCACGGCATTATTTTTCATCTTTCCCCGTTACAAAAAAAAAAAAAAAAGACACGGAAAAAAAAAAAAATAAAATAAAATAATTTCCCTTCGTCAGCGGCACACAGAGAGAAAGAGATATATTAATCGTTCGCGATAATCGACTAGCCTCACCCCTATTATACCGAGTATACGCGTGCATCTATACGCTTATATACAGAGAAACGAAAACGAGCTGACTCGCGCGCGTTAGCGCTAAGTGCTACTTTCTGTTGCCGGAAGCGCGCTAATAGCGCCCCGGCGTTCGTTTCGTCCTGGCCACCATTGTCTTTTCTACTTTTTCCTCTCTCCCTTCTTTAGTCTCCTTTCCGACTCGTTACTCCGTTGTGTCTCCCGTACTTATGCTATCGATCATACGACGATGATTGTTATTCTTTTTATTCTTTTCATTTTTCACGACGGCTTCGTTGTCGCTTTTTTAATAAGCTCGTATAAGCTTTTTGCATTGGAGGTGTCACTTGAATAAAACTTCTTTTTTTTTTTTTTTTTTTTTTTTTCAATTAGCACTGGTTAAAGCCTGTTTAATTGGATTTTAATGCGCGATTAAGAAGTTAAAGACTACAGATTTGATTAATGTTATTATAATTGTTTTAATTTTGAAAATGTGATTGTAAAACAATAAAATTAACGTATTTTAATAACAACTCGTTTAGTATTCGTAATTTTAATTTATACAGCAGTATAAAAAAACTTTATTTAAAAAATGCAGCGCTTAAGGCTAGTTTTAATAATAAATAAAAAATGCAGAAAATTAAACGGTATGAAAAATCGTTCAACAATTTAACAATAATGTCAACAACGCTGTAGCATTACTTTAATGAATGAAAGGACATCGCCATAAACGATTTAACTCACTCCACTTATTCCTTCGCTCTCTTTCTCTCAATCTCTCGCTCTATATCAACCAAGCAGTCTTACCCTTCGTACTCAGATCCCTTTATTTCCTTTTCTCTCTAAAGTTCACCGCGGCGTAAAACTTACCCACGACAACGACGACGACGACGACGACGACGAGCCGAGAAAGGAAAATAGGAATGTACAGTACGCGAGGATAACAAACGTGGCATATGCATATATGTATATATATATGCGCGCACATACATGCCGCATACATACGGTAACGAAATATGTATGTTCGCGGACTCCCCTTTTATGTTCCGCGAAACCAAAGCTCGCTTTCCGCTGACAATAAGAAAAATTACAGGGAGAAAAGAAAAGGAGAAAGGGAGTCGGTTTAGTTCTACGTAACCAAATTTTCATCGGCGAGATGTGTGGCATTAGTCTAGCCAGAATTGTAAATCGTGGAAGCTGAAGTTGTTTGTTTTTAAAAATTATAGGTGTCCGTAGCGCGAGCGTGTATATGTGTGCATACGTTACTGGAAGAAGAAAAATATTACCTTAAACCGTTAATGTCTTTCGGTGCTTGCAAGGACTTTAACGAAATTCTTGGTAACGCATCGGAACGGCGTATAACAAATACGAAAAGTATTTAAAAAAAAGGATTGGTATTAAATTTTCCGACGTATTTTTATAGCAATATAATGATTCAATTTATTCAATAACTTTTTATAGTTTTTCAATCAAGTAAAATCAATATTGCGCTCTACGTTGCTTTAAAAAATGAAATTACCATAATTAAAAAACCATAAATCTCACCACTTCCGAATCTCGTTACAAAGCGAGTCGTATTTATAGGTGCCAAAAAAGAAAAAAAAGAAGAAGAAGAAGAAGAAGAAGTAAAGCTCGAAAAGGAATCGTAAGAAAGTTAGAAAGAGACAAAGGCAAAGTTCGGGCCGATCGGCCGCTTGAATGAAAATCAGTGGGACACGACGTGGGGCAAATTTTCCGGTTAGTTTAGTCGAGCCCCTGTATATACAGAGAGGAAGAGAGAGAGAGAGAGAGAGGGGGGCTGCGTTATAAGCGCGAACGCCACCCCAGAGCGACAACCAGTTTTCTCTCTCTCTCTCTCTCTCTTTCTCAGCCGAGGAGGCGACAATGCCGCAGAGCTATAACAATGTGTGTATATATACAGAGGGTGGGGAGAAACATCCGGCCAATTGTCGCGCCTATATACAAGAGAAGTAAAACGATTCTGTTGTAATTATTGTCCTGTGGGTTACGAGGTCGATACCGCTTTCGACTTATCGTTTTCTTTTTTTTTTTCTTTCCCTTTACGTTTTACCGATCTTTTTAAAGATTTCTTATAATTTTTCTCCCTTTTTTTTTTTTTTTTTTTTTTTTTGATTTATCAGTTGATTGTTTAAATCTCGATCGATGTCGTTTGACCTTCATAAGATGAGACGTCGATTTAAATTGAATTTTATTTTTTATCACGATGTCACTTTGGATAACTTCAATGAATCTTTCTTTAAATAATGCTAGGCTTTCTTTAAATAATACATACTATGTAATTAATTAAATTTCGTATGAACGTAAATAGTTTCAATTTTTCCCACAAAATTTTAACTTCTTAAATTTTCACGTATACAGAATATACTTTTTGCGGCCCGTTCGTAAGAAAGCGAGTAGCAGACGCGTCGTTCAACGCGTACGGTCCTATCCACGTTGACCGGATGCAGAATGAGCATGAAACACGGAAAAATTAAATGACTTTTCCTTGGTCGGTGGCTAAGCCAAGGTGACCATACACATAGGTACTATATATAACGGCATAAAAGATCAAACCTCCGTACCGGCCGATTGTTGCGTCGATACTGGGCGTGTACGTACACGGCAAAATGACCGCGCACAAATCTTTCCCTCCTTATTCTTCTTCCTTTCGTTCTTTTTGTCACTTTTAACGGAAGGAAAAAAAAATGAGGATGCATTACGCAACATCCGTTACGTTTGCTACTTTTCATCCGGCTAACTTGTCACCTATGGAAGGAACTTTCGTTCTCAGATGCTATTTCGATGAAAACTTTCGTTTGCTTTTATTATTGAAAATTTAAATTTTTTATATTCAATACATTGCAAAAAAAAAAAAATGAGTTATTGAATAATAGTTAAAGAGAATTAATAAATTAATGCAACAGGTAAAAATTTATAAAGTTTGAAACGATTTTACCATACATTATTAAAAAGTAACAAGATACTGGCAACGTATAAAAAAAGTATTACAATATCGATAACTTATGTAAAAGTTGAAAGATTTCGATAATTTTCAAATAATATTCGGAATTTTGCGTCGGTTTATAATTGAGTGTCAAGAACGAACTTTCAACGGACATGTGGATTTCGATTCAACGGAGAAAACTAAAATACACGTCGAGAATGACATGAATTTATTTTGCAGCTTTTTTTTTGCGCAATTATTTTATAAATATCGCTCGTTTAATTTTCTTAAACGTAAAATAAATTTTTAAATTAATTTTTACATCAGATTGGAATGGATTTTGATACTCGATGAAATAAATGCAAACGGTATTCCAACACCAAACGATGCGTTAAAACGAATTTATGAACTGGTTTCATTACTTAAAGTGCACGAGAGTAACTTACATCTATAATACACAACCAAATATGGTAGCTATAAATTTTAACTTTCTCTTTCAACATTTTTGCCTTAATTCCTTTAGAACATTTTTAAATAAATATTTATTTTACTAAAATATTAATGCATTGTTAACAATTAGTACTATAATATTGAAAAAAAATATATAATTAATGTTGCACAAAATTGAATAATTTAATTTAGAAAATTAATTAAAACAATTTCATCTAAACTTTATGAAAATTTTACAATCAGATATCCAAAATTCACTAAAAACAAAAAAAAAAAAAAAAATAATAACATCGAACTAGTCTCTAACCGTCGATACTTCCGTAAAATTCGCATAAAATCAAACAATACCAGCGCTAACAAGCTCGTAATTTATTTAGCGCATCGTCAACAATTGCCCTCGACCTGACACAATGAGCTCCGAAACAAGCGTTTTAAAAATTCCCCTTCATTTACACACACACACACACACACACACACACATATTGCTCGCGAAACGTTGCACGAAGAGAAAAATCGTACGCGTGTATATATGATGTGTCCCTTTAGGTGAGCGCACGAGCGAACAAAGGGAAAAGTGACTTTTTGTATATACGACGACTCCTCCTTTTTTTCTCTCTCTCTCTCCAGCCGTGGTACCAGGGGGCGTGAATGTAGGATCGAGAAAAGGTTCCCCGGGGCTAAATGCTCCTAAATGATGCCTCCCGCCGAAAGATTTATCGCCAAGCTCGATCTATATAAGACCGAGCGCGTGAAACGCCTTTTTCTGTCTCTTCCTTTCTCTCTCTCTCTTTCTCTCTCCCTCTCTCGAATGCCGGATTTTATTTTTCGTCGTCACTTCTCGATGCCTAAAGCTATTGGGTCTTCTTGGTGTGTTCGTAACCATCAGCGAACTTTTTTGTTAATCGGATTTTTTAACTTAGAGAGATGATACTTAAAATTATTCGAGATGTAACGGTAGATTCAGAATAATGTTTATCGGAAAAAAACGAAAGTGGATTTAAGAGTACAATGCTTAATATATATATATCGATATATTAATGAAAATAAGCAATCTCTAAAAAGTATTATGACGCATACGTAAAAACTTAATGTTTGTTTAATATTTGTACAATCTTAATAGCATTATATAATATTAAATAAAGTAATTAGTTACTATTTATAAAAAGCATTTTTAACTTTATTAAATTTATTTATCAATTTCAAATATAATTCAACTACTTATTAAAAGATAAAAATAGTTTCATTATTCTACTCACAAAAATTTTGTTTAAACTGTGGTTAAACTACCTATGTCAAGTTCAAATGTAATTAAACAAATGAAAACAAGCAATGGTTGATCAAAATTCTTACACCTTTACTTACAACAAAGGCATTCAACTCGATCTATATATTTTTGTACATCAACCCTACTCTAAGCTTATCAAATTTTTAAAAACCGACAATTGACTGATTTCTCTTATCGTCCTTAATAAAAAAAAAAAAAAAAAAAATAAAAACGTATGCGCGCACGCGTACAACATAGACCAAACCGAAACAATATTCAAAAAGTCAGCCACACGTGTCCGCGATAAATCTAGCACAAGAGTAAAGACCCGCAAATCTCCAGCAACATCATCATCACATTACCTCGCTCTCTATATATACATATATATATATATATATATATATAGACACCCACACATCGACAGCCAGTTGCTCCCAGATTGAATTTGAACTCCTTTCTCCTTCCCCCTTCTCCCCAGCATACCGAACGTCATCCCACGAAAAGCTTTCGCGGTCCCTCGTGAGACTCTTCGCGGGACCACGCGTACATACGCATATATAGTACACATACGTATACGTGTATACGCGGACGGATCTTCTCACCCTAGGAAAACGTCAGGGGCTAATTGATATAAACGCTGTGGTGTAATATACTTGTCATACACCTCCGAGTTGGGGCCAAATCCTCCCTCCTTCTTTCTTTGATTTTAGGACCGACTTGATATTAACTTCATGGCTATTTCATGTTTATATATATATATACAATACGTGTGAGCTTTCTTTCGTTCGTTAGTTCTCTTGCGATTTAATATCCGTATATATATATATATATATATAACGGGATCCCACTATACGGCCCACGCACATCCAGTTATTAACACATGAAAAGCCACGGCACGCCTACTTCACGTACACTCGCGGGTATACGCGATTTTTTTGCGCTTTGAACATTTCTTTTTGTCTTTGAAAATTCTTCACTTTATTCCTATTATTTTATGTATTATTAATTAAATACTTTTATTCATGGCATTTAGATAAAATAATACGAAATTTTATATCTTTTTATATAATAATCTTGACTAATTTAATATGTGAATGGTATTAATTTTTTTCAGAGCTATTTTTATCCAAAAATACTAAGAATTAGCTGTAGAAAATACACATTGGTTTGAATCTTAATCATAAAAAATATTTTTCAATTCTTCATCCGTCGGAATAAAATCCTTAACCACTTTTTTAAATTTACTTAATAGACAAATCATTTCACAATAAAAAATCCCTACCGGAATCAATTCATTGCCATCTCAAACGAACATCTATCAAATAGTTAAATATTTACGTAATTAATAATTTAAACATTTGAAATAAAAAAAAAAGTAATTCACTATATCTTGATATAGTCTTCATTTTCAGTGTCTTTGGATTTTTCCAAAATAGCTCCACTTCCAATGGGCGGAAAAGCAACAATTGTCGTATCCAATTAATTTAAAATATTATCAATAACGATACACCGTGCCAACTGTACAAATAAATTTTTTTCGTCGCTTTATTGCTTGGATCCATATCTTTTGATATTTTTTTTTACCATTTTACCGCCATTAAACTTTTTCAATTCTGGTGTCATTCAATTTGCGCTTGCTATATGTATGTAAGATCTGAAAGATCTTTTATAGTTTTATAAAAATCTTCGGTACACCAATTTGGCATCGTTAAATTTTTTCGAGAGCTGTAATAGTAAACAAATTATTTACAGATAAATAATTCAATAATACGTAATGCAATGTTGTTTACATTTTTTATATCGAAATAAAAAGCAATAGATAAAGTAAATAAATTAATAGGAAATCGTACGTAATAAGTCATCAAGTAGAATAAGTTTATTTCATATAGATTATTCTTTGTAAATTTTAAACCCGTTTCTTTTTCGGATATAATTATTGAATATTTTTTAATAATATTCGGAATTTGTTATTTCCTTTATAAGCAAATGATTAAAGCTAGCGTTAGAAGTACACGAGTAAAAAGTTTGATAAAATCGATAATCGACATTTCAATATGCCTTTAATATTTAATCAATTTTTTACCGTGAATGTTGTTGAGATTTCAATAATATATCTTTTGTTCGATGAGTTATATTAAACGGCACAGGTCGCCAATTTATTCCTTAATTTCAAGTATAATTTTCTTAACAATGACAAACGTTTTATATTCGAAATTCATAAAATAAATTGAATTTTGAGTCATATTTACACAAAATTCACTTTGCTATTTTTATAAATCCAACTATAATATTGCATACCCATGAACATAAATTTCTAACATGTTTTACAATTTTTTATCTTTGGAAATCACTAATAATAAAAAAACATATTTGTGTTCAAAGACCTAATCTCTGTATCCGAAAGTATTAAAAGTTACCTGCTGTGTAACCGATGAGATAAATGCCGATTTTTCACGTAGCTAAATAGCTTTACCACGGTAAGTAGACATTCTTAATTTGATGAATTTAGAATATATCAGAAAAAGGATATTAATTTAAATAAAAATGACTTAATTTATTCAATTACTGCAAGTACATAAAACTACTACATAAAACATTATTATTACAACATGTTTTGATGAATATTTCACAAATAATTTCTGAATAAATTTTTACCAAAATAGACAATTCGATACGTAAAATTACAATCTAAAAGGAAAATCAAAAATGTTGAATAGCAAAATGAAAGCGAATAAAAAAAAAAGGCTAAAGATTCCGTCGTATACAGTCACCCTCGCCTCGCTCTCTCACCAACATAAACATATTCATGACGCTCGTCTAAGGCTCCACGGATAACGAGGCGAACTTGGAGGGGTGAATATCGGCTCTCCGAAAACCGGATGAAAAAGGAACTCGGCCGTCGATATTATGCTGCCCGTCTGATTTAATAAAGATCGATGGGGTTTAATTAAATGCTCGCAGCGCCCGGCGAAGAAGATAACGAGGATGTAAAAAAAAAAATAAAAAAATAAAAAAAAAAAATAAAAAGCTAGAGAGGAAAGGGGATAGGGAAAATTGACACGTCGATGAGTGTGTACATTTTTTTCGATCCTCTCTCTCCCCTTTCCTTTTTTTTTTTTTTAAGATTCATGCCTTGTGCGGTTCCTTTTGCGTTTGTTTAATATATTTTGATTAATGATTCGTGTTTTTAAGTTGGATTAAAACGTATTTATACACAAAAGAAACTTTGAACATCGCGATTGAAACAATATAAAATTGTTTTGGTTTTATAAGTAAATAAAAAAGTGAAAAAAAAAAAATTGATATTATTTCAAATGAATATTTATAAATTCGCGTTAAAAAATACGCAGACTGAAGTTCATCATCACAGTCTAATATTCATTACCAAGTATGAAACGTAAAATTTTGTTAAAATAAGAAAATAAAGCTACAATAATGCGGCAAAGTATCAGCTGCTCGAAAACGTATTATTTCCAAAATCGAGGAGACACTCCTCGAGTCAACCAAACCACGCGCGTATCTCGGACAAACATAACTTTCATTTCTCGTATAATATGAGCATTGCATTGTGCTCGTAGACAGATACATTAGAAGCCTCCTTTCCTTAATACGCCTATATATATTTATATATATATATATGTATATCCGCAGCATTAGTAGACTTTCATTCTCGAAAATTTTCATTGCTGCATCCTCGCACCGTACGACGTAAAATCCTCATCTCTCAGAATTGACAAATAGAGGAGGAAAGAAAAAAAGGAATTCCAGCAGGGATACGATGCTCGATCGGAAAAGCCAAAAAGCATTCGCGCGCGCGCCCCTTTCACACACCGGCATCTGTTTCTCCCTTCCCCCCCCCCTCCCCTTCCTCATTGGCAATGGTAATGGGCGTGAAATTTCGGAAATATCGGCGCCCGTTGAGAGAGTGAGAGAGAGAGAGAGAGAGAAAGAGAGTCAAAACCGATGATGCACGCGTGCTGACAAATTCTGGTTTATGGCCTCAGAAGCAGCGCGACCAGGTGCTGTTCTACCTCGCTTCTTCTTATTCTTCTTCTATTTCATCCTTCGTACGATGCTTCTCTGTGGTTTTACGTTTATGTGTGTGCACGGCGTTGCGTCCGGTATGGAGTTTCCGATTTTTCTACGACCTTCCGAAAGATCGATGCGAGAGACTCACCGATGTTTATAATACAATGAGGAAGGTATACGAAAAGCTTTTTCGCTTTAGTTTCTTTCTTTTTCTCTTTCTTCAAAGTCGTTGGGCCGTTGGAAGGTGCGCGGCGCGTTGGATCTTATTGATCGCGTTAGAAACGCAAACACGATTCTCATTAGGTTTCAGTCTAAGCGATTCGATGCACTCTTTCGGTTGTTCACGCGGATTTAAAAATTTTTCATGGATCGATGTAAACGTGTTACGATTAATCGCTTGCTTACTATTGTGCAATTGTGCAATTTACGATTTGCGGGAGATTTTTTATCAACCAAAAATTATTAAATATTTGAATGTAGAATTTAAACAATAAGATTTATACAAGTTTAAACTTTTGTCAATAATAATAATAATATAATTATAATGTTTGTTAAATAATTTATTATATTTTTAACTAGTTTATACGAGTAAATTATTTTTTTTTTTTTTTTTTAATATTTATATTATTCAAGATAATTTATCTAAAAAACAAATTTCGTCTAATAATTGCACGAAATATCATTATGAAAAATTCTCATAAATCTCGGTTATTTAAAGCACCTAACGAGATGAACGACTCTAAATCCAATAAAAACAACAAATAAACCTCCTCAAAATGTAATCCAAAAAAAAAAAAAAAAAAAAAAAAATCTTCCGAGAAATTCACCGTAAACACCTAAATTTGTTCATATATATAAATCGTTTTATTACAATATAAACCTTACGGCGCTAATAATCTCAAGCTCGAATATCTCCTTGTAAAACACATTTCCGAAACTCGAGCAAACAAACCGTATGCATTCGCATTAAAAATCACCCGAAATATGATCGTATTTACAATTCTCGATCGACCTTTTAAAAAATCAACAATGACGATGCGTATCAATTACTCTCTTTCTTTCTCTGTCTTGTGCGCACGCACGTGGGCGTTTTAAAAAAGGGCATTCAACGCAGGTTGAGCGCGCACGAGTCGTCGCGACAAAAGCCTCCGAATGCGTTGCCTAACCTCGAGGATAATTTTTTCAGCTGCTGCATGTATCGTAACGATGATAAATTTTGGAGTCGTATAAACGAGAAATGCGTATTGTGCGTATTGGGATTTCGATATCGAATAAGAAAAAAAGTCGCCGCTTTGAACAAATTGCTGGGAGTAAAATAGAAAGGATAAATTGAATGAAAATGATTAAAGAATTGCATGAAAAAAGTTACGATTTTATAAACGTTGGAGTCGATTTGGAAAAATAAATAAAAAAAGTGTAATTATTTAAAAAACATTCTTTAATAATAATCCAATTAATAATTTGCTTACAAGTGCTAGTTATACGCAAACAAAATTAACAATTGTTTGAAAAACCAAGTGTCAACTTCATCTCAAAAATTGTAGTAGTATATAAACATACGCGTAAAATTCACGAGAAATCCCCCGTAAAGAAAAAGTCACGATTTTCACGCTTTCATTGTCCTGCCAATCGTCTGCAAAATCGCGGGCACGAGTCGCCGTCTAAATAATACAAAGCCCATTACAAAATATTTGTACATCGGCGCATTAAGCGTTTCCTCCATACCGTGAGTTTCGGGCCCAACGCGTCGACATTGTTGTGGTTTCCCCTCACCCGCTGCGGCGAGGAAACGCTTTTAACCGAACGACGGAGAAATAGAGAAAGAGAGGCAATGAAAAGGCCAGAAGAATGAAAAGAGAAAGAGAAAGAGAAAGAGAAAGAGAGAGAGAGAGAGAGAGAGAGAGAGAGAGAAATTGACCACCCGAGAGTAGCTTAAATGATCTACAATGCCTGTCAATATTTTCAAGGCTACCGGTATTTTTTCTCTTTTACGGTGGTAAAATTTTGTAGGCTCGTACATGTCCGTCGATTACTAGTGGAGAACAAAAATTTTTATTATGTCTATAAATTTTTTTTTTTTTTTTTTTTTTTTTTTTTTTTTTTTTTTTTTTTTTTTTTTTGCAAATAATTTATCAAAGATATTTAAGATTAAAAATAAATGGAAATTGGATGTTAAATGTTATTATTGAAACGAGAATTAATAATAGCTATCTGTTATTGTTGTGAAGTTTAATGACAATTGAATGAATTATGAAATGTTGTTCGAATTATAGATATCATTTTAGTAAGTTTAAAAATATTTCTAATGTATAGATACATAACTATTTTGGCAAAATTTTTTTATCGAGCAAATGAGTCGAATAAATATCTTTTGAAGAATTCTAATGATCGATTAATTGAAGAATTTGAACTTAAAATTAGCACTTAATATGTATATATTTATACAATATTTAAAGAAAACTTATATATTTAAATACCGATAAATCTTATGACTAGATGACTCAGCTATGATTGAACAAGAACGCATTTCAACGTTCTTAATCATTAATTTGAAAATAGCAAGGCAATATACACAATTGGCTAATGAACTATATTGATTAACGATCTGCAAATAAATATCGAATCCTACGAGCTCGTACGCGAAACGTTATATTTAACGAATCAAATGACGCAATACGAAATGAAAATCTCAACCGACAAAGTAAAGTACACGCACGAATGCATTTTTAAAAAAGCTCTAGAAGCGCAAGTGAGTCGAATAAACGAGAGAAAGAGAGAACCAAAAAAAAAAAAAAAAAAAAAAAAAAGGACCCGGTAGGAGGCGAGCAAATGAAGTAGCAGTGGGCGTTGGTATACATATACATATACGAAGCAGTTACACGCTGTTCTAAGCGAAAAGCGACGAGAAAGACGAGAAGAAGGAAAAAAGAAGCAGAGCTCCTCGTATACGTACACACGCGCGGGCGTTGAACGAGGCTTGGAAAAACTCATAAGTTTCAATTTAGCGAAGATCAGCGTCCTCCGGAGCACCATCTAACCGTTAAACGAGCGAAGGGTGAAGGGACAGGACGGTAAAGGAGCTTTAGAGGCGCCGTAGGTGAGCGAGCGCTTTATTGATTTTCGTCCCGAGCTACTTTACCGTGTCAATTTTCTTCTACTTCCTAAGGAGATTCGGGAAGAACGGAAGGGAGGAGTCGAGGAGTTACTTTCTTCAATTAAAATAAGAAGGATGGCATTGTCTCTCCCGAGTTAAATTCTTTTGTTGTTAAGGGTATTGCTTTGAAAATAAGTACCGTGCGTCAGATTTATTTTGGCGGTGTAACAAGGCTTTTATATTGCTGCGACGCGGACAAATTTATCGATCGGTAAAGTTTAAAAAAACTTTTATTTAACAAACGTCTTGGCAAAAATAATACAGACGATAAAGAGATGTTCATAAAAATGATTAAAGACTTCTCGGAATGAATTCAATTCGACGTTAAAAAAAAAAAAAAAAAAAAAAAAAATAAAGAAAGAAAAAAACACGTCGTCTCTCGTATTCGCAATAAATGAAAGATTATTGTCAATGGCGCGAGTGATAAATAAACAAACAATTATCCCTCAGTTCTTCGCGCGCGACGTTACCTCGTCCTTCGGGCAAACGTCGCTCGTTAACGTAATCGCCTACACCTTCACATTTACCGTCGCGCGGTTTTCGCGTGCGTCGTTCGTGAAGCGTCGTTGTCGTTCTAGATGCAAAAATAATGCATCGTCGTTCGCGCTAAGCGTAAACCGGAAACTTAACGTGTGTACTTTGCGAGCCAAATAAGCCGCGTTGCGACATGTGCACCCCTATCTCTCTCTCTCTCTCTCTCGCTCTCTCTCTTGATTTTTAAGTCACATGTACGAGTACGCACGTAAGCGAGTGTACTCGAGATTATTAAGGATGTTGCGAGACCTTGTTATAAAATGAGACGTCCTGTACAGGTGAAAATATTTATTAATCTTTTTTTGACTCATTGTCCGTTTCTCCCTTGCCTCGTGCTCTTAATTAAGATGACCAATTACTCGAATTTCAAGTTCTATTAATACGTACATTGATATGCTGAGACGACTTGTGAAATAATTTTGTATAGCGCGATATGCCGAGTAACGGATAAACTTGATTGCGTAGAGTTTATCGCTTCGTTCAATTTACCGATATTGAAGAGTTACAGAACATACTTACGATAGTAAAATAGATATTGGAGATAACATTGCTGAAATTGTGGAGTATTACTTCGTTTTAAAAATTTATAAAGATGTGTTATAAATATACAATAAATTTTACATTGAAAAAACTGAATTTGAAAAAACTTGAGTTGAAAATAATCAATTTTATCAACATTTAACTATCTGGCTTAACTGAATTCAATTTATTTTAAGATGGATATTTTTAAAAACACTTTAATCGTTTCTCGAATGTTTCAGTTTGAAAAGAAGAACATTTTCAGCGACGAATAAAAGACATTTTTTAATTATTTTTTTTTTTTTTTTTTTTGTACATTACTCTCATTTTATAAATATTCCATCCAGACGTTAAATAAATAGACGAAAAATTAAAAATTCTCTGTACATCATTGAGATCAAAAATCTATTCTGTCGCCAAACTCAAAGCTTGCCAAACATTCGTTTAAAATTTTTTAATATTTGACAAATAGAAAAGAGTACATTATAAAAAAGGTCATCGAAAAAGAACCTGAAACAATAATAATAATAATAATAAGGCAGTAGGCGTTCTCGTTTGAAAAAGAAAAAAAACAAAAATCGTCTTCGCCGAGCTCGCAATAAGCGAGAAGCCTCGCGCTTGTCGACAAGGGCGTCGGCGTGGGTGCAATCCGACGCGTCGTCCGAAAAGACTCTCTCTCTCTCTCTCTCTATCTCTCTTTCTCGTCTAATTTTAAATTCACAACGAAATACTAACGCGCTCGCTGAGCGGGCGCTGGGAAAATTAGGTCGGATATACCGAAAGTATTTCGAATATAGGGTTTAGTCGTGTACGTGTGAAATAAGTTCAAGCGCGAATTATCTATCGCTTGTGATGTTTCGCGAAAATATTTTCGCGGAAAATTTTAAATTCGAATATTACCAGCCAAGTGTTTGGATATATATTTTTATGAAGAAAACGTAAACATTTACGATTTCGTTCGTGCGCGCGAAGCGCGCAGTATGTTATTGAAATGTTAAATGCGCCGTTTTTTAGATTAATACGTTCGAATGAATTTTTAAAAAGTAGTTGTAAATTTTAAAATTATAAGTAATTGTACGTAAAATGAAATATATAAACAAACCCACAATTTAATTTGTAAAAATAAATAAAAATAAAATCGTCATTGCCGACGTGAAAGTTGACAAAAAGTGGGTCACAATAAAAGCTCCTATAGTTCCAACGTCACGCATACACATCTTGGAGGAGAGGCACGAAAAAACAAAAAAAAAGCATTCCTCTACTTACTTTTGTCTTCGACAAAAAAAAAAAAAAAAAAAAAAAATTCAATGCTTTCTCTCTCTCTCTCTCTCTTTCTCTCTCTCTCTCTCTCTCTCTCTGTCAAAAGCGAGGTTAGGGGGGAGAGTGCGACTTTGCCGCCGTACCGATGTCCGTTTGGCCGTGGCCGAATTGAAAATGCAAATGTGAGCGCGTACGTAGACGCGCACTTACACGTACCAACAAGCGCGATAGGGTTTAGAGTCAGGCCGGGAACACGAGGACGAAAATAGCGCTGCATTTAGAACGAACGGCTAACTGTGTACGTATTGGTGTGTACTAATGAGAGACTGCGAATGACCGAAGATTGCCAAATCCGAGATATCACCTTTCGAATCTCTAGGCTTTGCCCATTTCACTTGCTTATACACTTGTGTGACTTAACCGAACTGCAATTAACGTAGTTTTACCGACTGTCTACGGATTACAAATTATCTCGACCTCGTTACCTCTTTTTCTCTTTGAGGAAAAAGAGAAAGAAAGAGTTTTGGAAATAACGGAATGTGGAAAAAAAAAAAATTTCTTTCTTAAATTTCGCTACAAATTTAATCGTACAATTTTTATATTTATGCGTCATTTCCCTATAATTTTCATAATCCCGTTAAATATTTAAATGATTTTTAAAATCTTTAAATAAAAATCGTATCCAAAGAAAAATGCAGTATTTATTTTAGTAAATTAAACCGATATTCACTCACACGCTTGTAACTTTATTCAGATTAAATGAGAATATATCTTAATTTTATTTGAATATTAAAACTTCTAATAAATGAAATTTTAAAAAAGCATACTTATATCTATTAATTTAAGGCAAAAATTAAATAATTGTAGAACATAAACTTGATCTTTTAAATTAAAAAAATCCGTTAAAGTTTAACAATTTTTATATTTAGAAAAAGATATTAAGAATGTTTTTTAAATTATTTGTTTCATAAAAATTATAAATTGCGTAAATATTTAAAATTGTCAGACTTTTACATTAAATAACGAATAAATTTACGTTTACAAAATTAAGCGACGAAATTTATATTTCTTTGAAAAATATTTTCATCCCTCTTACTTGAAAATTTAAGTTAATTAAAAAATAAAAATACCAATACTCTACATTGTAAAATAAGAATTTATTGTTGAAATGAAAAAAAAAAAAAAAAAAATGAAAAATTTTCAGTTATAAATAAAATAAATAAATGTTCATATAAAAAAATAAACAATGACATACTTGCACCGAAAATATTTATTTCTCGTGAAAAACTTTATAAATAAAACGAAAACAATAAAGTTTTAAGAAGAAAACGCAGGGATACAACATCTCTTTGTTGAAGATACATCGTTTTTACAATCGTTTCTTCATGTTTTCCTAGTAAAAAGAACATCGTCAATGTGTTTCTCTTTTTCTATTTTTATTTTCATTCCTCTCGAGAAAGAAAAAAATATTTATCCACTAAAAATTGCGTTATCGGCGTGATTCAACGCGTCGATTGAAAAAAAAAAAAAGCACTACCGCATAATAATCGTACGCAAACTAAAGCAAACAAAAAAATAAAGCAGATGAAAAAATAAAATAAAAAAGAAAAAAAAAAAAAAAAATTTTAGAATAATTCTCACACATCTCGCGCGCGCCGATTGTAAATACAGCAATTCGTCATTAGCGCGAATTTTCGAACGCTTGTTTATCCGATCCGTGCAAGAATCATCGCGGCGCGTGGCATTTCAAATTATCAAAAGCCGTGACGCAAAGGAAACGCCACGACTATATATATAGCCAGCGCGGATGGCTATATATATATATATTTTTTTTTCTATGACGTACGCTTGTAAACAAACGTATTTTTTTAACTAGTTACTTCACCAATTCTGGCTAAGACGAAACTTAACTTTTTGCTAAATTTACACGAGTGACGGTAATTATGTTAACTACGTGTATACGTAAACGTATAGTATATATATATGTGTGCATTTGTCTTCGTTGATACGTTAAAATTGGTAAAGTGATGTCTCATGAATTCATACGATGCCAAATATGGTTATTGTGACTATAATGAAATTATTTTGAATCAAGTTACTATTGCAACTTATAATGCAAAAGTCTAACTTTTACGATAAATGTATATTTTTTTAAAAAAAAGTCACCGAGCTTTAAAGCTTTACCTATTTATGGCTATTGCTTCTATTTAATCGACACAATTTTTAAAACCTCAAAGTATCGCTCCAATTATATTTTTATTTAGAAACTTGATTTTGACGCGGAATCCATTCGCGAGCTCATTAATTCCTGGATTTCGTAAAACATTTGACGCTTTGGTTAGTTCCGAGTTCTCGTAACGAGTCCAACGTGTCGCCTAAGCGTTAACCTTCGCCTTTCTTCTCTCTCTCTCTCTCTCATTTTTAACTCCCTTAAGGTCGAGCACAGTGGCAACAAAGATGTCGAAATAAAATTGGACGCTTTTAATAACTGCGCATGATACTTATCAACGATATATTTTTGAACTTTACGGAATTTTCGTTATTTATGCAATATGGCTTTTAATTCGGTGACGTGAATCATTTATAAGTAATAGCAACGTTGAAGTAATATTATGATAACTTGTGCCAAATAAAAAAGAAATTTCAAAACTCAGCGTAAAAAATAAAGTTAATTAATTTAATCGTCGTTTCTTAAAGATTGTTTATTGCTTTGCTGCTGAAGAAATGCCAAATGTCGCGAAAATGTCATATTTGACGTGTACTTGAAATTGATAATGAATTATTCGCCGCAACTACGTATCGTTGGCAAAATTTAAATATTTTAAAGATGAACTAAATTGAACAAAGAATTTTATTGAAAAAAATTTTCTTTCCAGATTTATAAACTCAGGAAATTCATTTTAATTCTTTAATAAAATCTATCAAAAATTGTATCGTAATTCATAGCGATTACTCTTAGTATGTATAAACAAATCATTTACAAGCTGAAACTTTGGCCGTTAACATATTGTTCTATTTTAATCCATCCATCGGTAATTTGACAGATTTTAAGACATGTTTAATGACGATGCCGATAGTTTTTATTGTAAGTGAAGTTGTGCAAATATCGTTCCCACTTTTAAAAATTTTCAAAATATTTCGACTTTGCTTTTCATTTTCATAGCAACTCAATCAATTAAATCGATCGATCGATTTATCATCTTATTGGTTAAAAACTGTTTGCAAATAATTTTTTAATAAATTTTCGATCAATTTATCGTTCGTATAACGAACAAAATATAACTAAAATTCAGCAAAAAGAAATACCCTACGATAACCTTGTCGTAAGCTTTAAAAAAGAATCTCTCCTCGATCGCGCAGAATTCACACGCATACACATACGCACACATGCACACGCGCGCGCGCAATTCTCGCACTCTGGATTTCTTTTAGCGTATTTCCAAGGCGTTCCAAGCAGCCGAAGCACTCGACCTTCGCCTTTCCGTTTTCTTTTTGTCCTCCCCCTTAAGGCCAGCGGTACATGTCTACCTCATCATTTGAGAACGAGAGAGCGAGATGAAGAAGAAGTGCGAAGAAGTAAGAGAGAGAGAGAGAGAGAGCGAGAAGTTAAGTTAAGATCGAGTGTGACCTTCCGGCGACGATGGTCCGAGTAGCCCACGCGCTCTCGACGTCCACCTCGTCGAACGTCTCTCCTACGCTGCGTAACGCGTGAACGGGCGCGCGAGAGAAAACATACGAGAGGCGGGGGGTTGCCATAAATGTCTCGGGTACAGTCGGTCCCCGAGAGCCGAGCTTAACCGGGAGTTGGCGCCACCGTCGACGCGCACCTCATCCGGACCGGAGTCTATACTAGCTCGGCATTTCGACGGCCAAAGCTCAGTTCAAGCTCCAATCTTCGAACCGAACGGTCAACCGAATACTTAGGTAAATCCTCGGGATATACATATATATAAATATACATACACACAGCTGGTAGCATTATTATTATTATACTTAAAATAATTATCGAAAAAAAACATAGTCAAGGATTTTTACTTTTACCCCTGGCTTTCTGTCGTTTTTATTCGCCATTGGAATAAGTAAGGAGAACCACGAATAACGAAAGGGATTTGATAAAAAAAATCTCCATTTACGAATAAAAGTGACGATATTGTTTTTAATAACGAGGATTTTTACGTCGATAATAAGATAATAAGGAAGAGTCACGTGTGCGCGTGGAACTGTAACGGCGAAACAATAAGTGTGTGAATACCGGATTCAAGTGTGCCGATAAGTAGAAAATGCCGAGGAGTGGTCAGACTCGCATGATAAAAAAAAAAAAAAAAAAAAAAAAAAGAAAGAAACGATCAAGCTCAACTTTAATTTGAGAGAAAGAGAAAGATGAGATAAAGATTGAAAATTGGCGAGAATATAATTTTTAACCAAGATATACGAGCTCGCTTTTCGAATGTTCCTACGAAAAATTTTACACTTTTTTAACCAGCCTCCTTGTCGCATCTCTCTTCTTTCATCAACGACTACAGCGAGACGTTGTTGCGGCCTGCGCTCTTTTTCTATCTGCAATACGATACATACGTATTTCACAATGATTGTACTAACATGCAAATATAATAACATTTAAATATGTATTTTTTTTTTTTTTTTTTTTTTATACTGTTTGCTAAAAATAAATAATTAATCCTTATTAACTCCAACCTCCACTTTTGATTAATGTTTTCAAATATGCTTATTTTGACATTCTTGTGATATATTAGAAAACGCTAATCTGTAATTGACTTGAGCAAAGGAATCTATTTTCATCGATAACATTTTTCACTTAAAAACAAGTTCTACGTAAATGTAAACAAAGAATTTTCTTAAAAATTTAAATTAACCCATAAATTACTTGGCAACCTTGAATTCGCTTCATTAACATATTCGATTTTTTAGATATAATGCATATTGAAATAGTAATTTGAAAGATGAAAATTCTAAAAATTTTATTTCTATTTTCTATATGTTATATAATATAACAAACAATATAAACAGTATTTTCTAAATGTATATTTTTTAAATTTTATTTAAAATCGACATTTTCAACTTTGAAAGATAAAGATTGTTGCAATTTACTACTTTATTATAATAGCGTTTGATTTATTGTTTAAGAAAAATAGTTGTTTCATAAATTTTAAAGACAAATTTTAAAGGCACGTATTCAAATAAAATTTATTTTTAGCGATTAATAAATAATAATTTAATTTTTCAAATACCCCGCGTTCAATTATTTTTATCTTATAAAAAAAATCGTCTTAAAAACGACGCAAAAAAAAAAAAAAATTCAAAATCAAAAATGTTTAAAAATTGTGTAAGAAGTAAATTAAGAAAAAAAGCCCGCCGTCGAAAAATATCGCAGAATACGAGAAACGGAAAGAAGACAATCGTGCGTGGGTTGCCGTAAAATCCCGTTCGCCAAATAAACCGTTAGTTTGTTTATAATAATTGGCATCCGATTTATCCGTGCGCGTATATATATATATATATATATATATATATATATACGCGCCACGAAGTTATTATGCAATCCGAAGCGCTAAACTGCTACTGCTGACTAGTCCCTCGAACGCTTCGGTGCGAAAGCAAACCGAAAATAGCCGGGATTAGTTGCCACCTTTGAAAAGTAAAAGAGGTAGGGGAAAAAAAGAGTATGGATCGAGTCTCTCTCGGGCGGCGCTTTTCGCACCGGTTTTCTATTGTCGCGCGAGCGACCGAGCCAGTTATCGTTTTACGCCTTTTACTACTCGTACCGTTGATTAAGAGAAAGAGTGAGAGAGAGAGAGAGAGAGAGAGAAAAAGGGAGAGAGAGAGAGAAAGATAGAGAGAGAGAGAGAGAAAGAGAAAGGGAGGAAAAGAAAGTTGGAAAAGAAGCTCAATCAGCCAGGAATTTTGGTGAGCTTAGAGTTATCCAACGCTGAGAATTGTTTTCAATGAAAATTTTTTTTTTTTTCCATTTGGCTTTTGATGATAATATTATGTATCATTTTTCAATTTTTTTTTTTTTTTTTTCTAAACATGTTACAAACTTTTGTTGAAAATTAAAATCATTAATAATTTAATAATTCCCTTACTCATAAGTATTTTCATGGATTAACTCATCTCTTTTTAAAACTAATGGATCCTATTTTACTGGATAATTGTTTCAATTGTGAAGTTCAATCAGCAAAGGCTATTAATAACTTAATGAGGCTCCGTAGTTGAGATCGTAGTTGATTCGAATTTTCGTTCCGATTAAGTATTTATAATTTAAAATAATTTTGCTCAACGCGTTTAATAATTGAATTGTTGAATTTAATAAAAAAAAAGATTTATATTAATTTTATAGAAAATAATTATACAAAAATAATAACATTAAATCATTTAGTTGTAATTACTAATTAAATTGAAAATATAAACTGAGCAAATTTCTGAAAAAAAAAGTGTTGTCAATAATTAAAAGTTTTAATAAATCGATAAAGTAACCACCTACGAGCGAGTTTAAATTGTTTTTTTTTTTTTTTTTTTTTTTTTTTTTTTGGATCGTTGCCCTGAATGATTTGAACGGTTACGCCGCACCTATTTTTAGGAATCATCTAGATTACAAGCACCGAATGGAATATCTTACGTTTGCTTTTCGCTTCCTAAGTGTTCCACCTTGACGTGCTTTTAAAAAAAAAAAAAGAAAAAGAAAAATTTTTATTCAACTAATAATTTTAAATTGTATATTTTTCAAATCCTCCCTAATAATAAACAAATTTCTCCTTTCTGGAATATTTTCACTTTTAATATGAATGTACGATATTAAAATTAATTTGTTTGTCGAAAAATACTAAATTTAAATGTTAATAAAATTTTGAAAATCAACAATAAATTATAAAATTTATAATAAAAAAATAAACAAAAAAAAGCTATGATTTAAATCGATTGATTTATATATATATTAATTTTTTTTTTTTTTTTTATTTATTTAAATTAACTGATATCAAACGGAATTTACGGTACAGTGGACATTCATTCGATAATCCTTTTGTATTTTTTTGCACGTCATAAACGTCATAAACCTGTACAAAAATAAAAAAATACTTTCAATCTAAAAAAATAAAAATGTTTTACCAAAGTGAACTTATATTACATTAAAAAAAAAGAAAAGAACTCGATGGTAATTTTGGCACAGGCAAAAAAAACAAAAAAAAAGAAAAATCGAGCCTCCAAACTCTATACCAAGAAACATATTCAAAGACACCATTAATTTATTAGTACGACGACAGTGACCCAATTAAAAAGAAGGACATAGGGTAGAGTTTAATACGAGTGAGCGAGTACACAGAGTAGATACGTTTACAGAACACGCGAGGTCCCGTCTCACTTGGCACCGACTTTCGTCTCGCTGCTGAATTCGCGTGCGCAAATTTTCAACGAGCATTCAACTCGTACTCTCCTCCTGTATCTGTATGTTCGTGCACATGTGTGTATGTGCGTGTTTATGTATGAGTGTGCGTCTTATATTTCATCCGCGTGATTCAGACGTTCGGCTATGTAAGAAGCCGTTCGATTTTTAAAAATAAACGCCCGACGCCGCGTAGAAATTCGGCGCGCGCGCGCGACTTTTTCCACCTTTATATCAACTGACCACCCAAATTATGTAAAATTTTTATAAAACGCTGGCGTTTGATGTGTTGTTGGTTTTGATGCTAAAAGAATAAACGTCGACGCTTTCGGACCGGATAGTTTTATTTCGACTAAACTTACAATATCTTCGTAAAATTGTATTAAAGCTCTTTTCTCGTAAAAAACAAAAAAAAAAACTTGTAAAATAACGATAAACATTTTATAATTAATAATAATTAATAGTTAAATCTCAACCGAGAAAATAATTAACCAAAGAAAAAAATATGATACTATAGACACAACAATCCAAAACCTCACATTAAAAGAAAAGAAGGAAAAAAAAAAAAAAAATCGGCCAAAGTCATGCGAACTAACGCGAAAGCTTGGCTCAAGCCGCGCTTACGTACACTTGGACACGTCCACCTGTTTATCCGCCTAAAAACGGTGCGGCGGTGGCGACGGCGGAGTCGGACCCGGGCAACACCTAAATATAGAGCAACTCGCGCGCGTTAATCCATCCATCCAGTTTCTCATTTCTTGCGTCATAAAATTTCGTTGGCGGCTTTTTACCGACGCGAGCCTGAATCTAAAAGAATAAAAATAAATAAAAGGTTTTAGAGGCGCCGATTCCATAACGATTTTAGTATTAATAATTACGAAAATTAAAAATTTAACGGAAAAGAATGTTTCTACGATAAAATGCATAACGCATAGTTTAAACGAACGATTAAATTTTCACGAATAACTTTTGCTCGACACAATAAAGTAAATACACAAGCTATCAAAATACCGTAAGAATCGGAACGTAAAATTTTTCAGCGCCGTTAAACAAACGCATCTCGCAAATAATAATAATAATAATAAAATAGTGCTCTCGACAACGTGCTTTATCTATTTTAATCAAGACGAGAAAAACCAATTGTCATCGGTAAAATATATAAAACGTTCGCGTAGGGATGAAAAAGAGCAAAGCACAGTGTCATAATAAGCGCGACACGTGTATAGCTCGTAAACGAGAGCAAACTTATTAACAGCAACGCGCGCTTTATCCAACCGTCCGTTACGTCCAAGAATTATGCAAGAGAGTGAGACATGAAACTTACAACCGGCCGCGGCCCATTTCACAAAATCTGCGCGTTGCTCTAGAAAACGATAAAGAACGAGTTCGCCTCGTATTTCGGCCGCGAGCCAAGCTTTATACCGTCGATAAACACGCTCTCGGCTAAACTTTCGTTCGAGCGTTCCGATGTCTTTCTCTCTCTCTCTCTCTCTCTGTCTCTCTCTTGGCCCCTTTGACCAGCTTCAATGGCTCTTTATCTCTTTCTCTCTTTGCAGAGAATTCGTATATCCGTTCTGCTCGATCTATATCACTCTTAATGTTTAATGAAATTCTTTGATACTCGGATATAGTTATAAAGCTATTAGAAAATAACGTAGTACGTAATCATAAATGAAACATCAAATTCGCGATTATTGTTGATTAATCTTTTTAACGAGAATCATATTCAAATTCTAATTATAAGAAAATCTATATTTAAAAATTATTATTCTTCCTGATCGAATTCTTCTTTAAACAAAACAAGGAAAAGCGTCGACGTTTGGATTCTCCTATTATTAGTGGTGACATATGACGCAAAGAGTATAACGCAAAATTGACGATGACTTCTCTTCGTTTGAATGAAAAATAGCCAATTTTCGATCGGAACGTCAACTTTACGATAACATATATAATGCAATTGACTTTACTATTATAAAGTATTCATTGTTGAATAATTAAATATGTATTATCATGATTTATTTCAATTTTCGATCATTATTATAAATATTACACAATTAATAACAGAACAATTGTACTAATGCACGAATCTACAATATTATTTAAGCAAACGTAATCGTTTTTTAAATACTTTATTAACATTCTTATGATCTCATCGAAATAACATCTTGTCGGGTCGTGTTTAAACAAGTAGTTAGTTTAGAGTTTGGTCAGACGAGACAGAATTATGAATTATAAAAATAACGAGAACGAAATAGAAATTTATTTATTCCAATGAAAAATGAAAATCGCGTATGAAACGAAAAAAATTTTGAAATTAAACTATGGCATTTAATAAATAAATCATAATCTTTATAATAACAGCGAACGAACGTAGCAGTTCAGTAGAGCGACAAGATGGACGCACGATTCAGAAGCAATCTCGAAATGATTGGGCGTAACGAGCCCATTACAAAAAAAGCAAAGTTCTGGCAGAGCTACGTACGTGCTTTAAAAGGTAATTTAATAAATAATAAAAAAAATAAATAAATAAATAAATAAATAAATAAATTGTTAAATTGTTAAATTTATTTCGAAATTTAAGCAACTTTCAAACGTTTCGTTTGACAAAGTTTTATTGGATCGATAAAATATTAAAAAAAAAAATTTTTTATCGCATTCAGAATTTATTTAAACGTTTGTAAATAATTTTCATCGTCAGGCACCGACGACATAAGAGCACCCGAGCACACGCACAGACCACGCAGCATTTTCCGCTCTGATTTCCCAGAACTACATTCCTCGTGGAATCCTTTTGGAAAGTCCATTTTTGATGATCCACTTCATGCTGCTGACCGTATTAACACACCAGGATACAGGTATACATATTATTTTTAACATTTATATTTTGAAATTTTAAAATGACGATTGCGAAATGTTCAATCTCGATGCTCGATCTTAAATCATGTAAATATACGGGGAAGACTCTTTTTTTTTTTTTTTAAATCTTACGATCACATTTATCATTATTGATGACTAATAAAAGAAAGCGAAAGAAAGTTAATAATTGCCCGTAACTTGCGCGAATTTTAATATCCACGTATCAACGACACGAAAAATCATTTGTTACAGGTACTTACCAGTACACCGCGAAATCTACGGATACTCGCCAAGGCAACTGTACCCCCATCAGTACAAACCCGTCGAGCGCTTCGTTCCCGGTATGTACTAAAGCACCCCTTCGACGATATAACAAAACAAAATGAAAAAAAAAAAAAAACGAAAAAAGTTGATACAATTATTTATTTATTTTTTTTTTTTTTTCTAAATCGCGGAGAGTGCGAAAGCGAACGTACGTAGGGCACGGATATCGTAATATAAGTATCGATATATTTCGAGAATTCCGCGAATGATTAAGCGCTGAATATTAAAAAGAAAAAATGGAAAAAAGTTAAACGACGACTAGAGCAATATATATATATATATGATAATATTATATATATTATGATTAAAATATACTATCATAATTTATATTATTAATATTTACTACGATTACTATATCAATTATGCATATTAGTATTGCACATTCGATCATTACATTATATATACGCGATATATACGAATAGAGAGAAAAAAATTTTAAGAAAGTGGAGTATAATGATGATAAAAAAAAAAACAACGACGAGTCTTTAAAGTATAGAAATACGGATTATATATCTGATAAAAAGAGATAAAGAAACCGCATACATATATACATATATAATTTTAAAAATAATATACGCGTCATCGCATCGTGTGTGCCTGTGTGTTTTTTTTTCTTTTTTTTTTTTTTTTTTTTTTTTTGTTTCTTCGCGATTCAATCAAAGATCTGTAACATCCCGCATGAGTGAATGTAACAAAATTCACCGAAAGTATAAACATTGTTCCTCATATATATATATATATATCTATAATAAAAAAATTACTGAACTGCTTCGACGTTTAAAGTTAATGATAAACAAACAAAAAAACATTAAGCATCTATATAATTACTATGAATATTAAGTCCTCATTTATGTAACATTGACAATATTCTTTAGCTTCTAATTGAAAGATCCACGAGTCTATGAGCAAAAATAATTTCAATCGCCTCGCCGTTGATTTCGTTGAAATATTATAATACTTTTACGTTATTTTTATATAAAGATAAAAAAAAAAATATTTTAAATAATTGTCGTTTACAATCAGAAGCTAGAGACTTTTGTGTTTCTTATGCATTCTATACATATCTTACAAAATTCTATCAGAATAAAACGACATATAAGGGAAACGATTACCATATGCGTAAGTAGTGACACGAATTGTCCAAATATTTCCATTTTGTGTTAAAAGTATTAGTTTTAATTTTATTTTTCTCAAAAAAAAAAAAAAAAAAAAAAAAAATTATTTTTTATTATATTTTATTGTTTTTATGAAACAAAAAATTTTTAGAAACAATTAAAATCATCAAAAAGAAGAAAAAAAACTCCAAAACTAATACTTTTCATATCCGACAAAGCATGAAAAAATCAAACCTTGTGAACATACATAACGTCGATCTTTGTAATACGTCACTAATTACGAAATTGTAACTTGTTCCCCCCTCCCACTATTATGTACAAGTCGCCCTTGTCTTAATTGTTATTGACTGCACGGTATATGTATATACATACCAATATTTATATATATACCTATTTATAAAATAAGCTCGAAATGATTACACGAATGAACATAATACACATACACGTGTATAGTTCATATTTTTATCAGGTAATATTTAAAAAGAAAACAAAATTTGAATTTATATATATATATATAAAAAAAAAAAATGTGTATTTAAATAAATATATATATATATATATATATGTATAAAATATCATGTTTTCGACATGTATTAATTTTAAAAAAAGGAATAGACGGACGAGAAAACGTTATTCGATATTTCTTTTACGAATACACACTTATGATAAAAATAAATTGAGCTACGTAAAATTTATAACGAAATTTTTTCATTTATTTTTTTCTTCTTTCATTACATACATATGTATATAATCACTCTTTTCTTATATAAATATAAATAAATATATATGTATTTATATATTTATATTCATATTTATAAATAAGATTAATGTTTATTTAAGAGGATTCGTCGCCTTGCCTTCATCGCGCGAATCAATAAATAGTAAAATATAAGTATTCGAAAAAAATTTATTTAAAAGTTTGAAGAAAAATTAATTATCAAAAATTAAAAATAAAGAACTTTTGATTTTAATGCGGAATAATTATTAAGTGCAGTCTAAATTAGTTAAAGTAAATTACTTTGAAAATTTTATATCCTTTATGTAATTTAAAAAAAATTTTGTTTTTTATCACGCAAAGCTATTAAAATCGTAAATAAAACATTTTACTTATGAAAATAGAACTGAAATTTTCAAAGTTTATTAAAGTCTCTTAATTGACGTTAAAATGAAAAAAAGAAAATGGAAGACCAGGGAAGACTTCCACCTCGACTGGAACATTCTCATCAAACATTCACCATCGTCGCCATTCAATTTCATCTGTAGAAAATCATCGTCGCACATTTCAGAATTTTCGAATCACATCCGGAAAGTTTGTGCTTCATCATTTTTTTTTTTTTGTCGCTCAAAGCAATCGGTCAGTGTTTTTTTTAAACATGATTTTTAATTTGATCGATTTTTGAGATGAATGAATTTTCTTTTTCTTTTTCTTTTTTTTTTTTTTTTTTTTAATTTTGCCTTCAATCGTTCAATATTTAAACCTGTCAAATAACGGCAATTCAATTGTTTCAGTATAAACGTCTTTAATATTCTTCAATTGAAAGCAATTAAAACAAAGCAACGAAAGAAAAAGAAAAAAAAGAAAAAAAAAGAAAGAAAGTACACCAAAAACGTGTGCGCAGGCTTTTTTCGCTTCTTCGCTCAAAAAATCCCTCTAACGAAAAAAAAAGAAAAAAAAAAAGAAAAGAAAAAAAAAAAATAAATAAATACATAATCGTCTCGTCTATAAAAAGCATGCTTGCCTATCTTGTAGTCTTCTTTTGATTTTTGTATTTCCAGGCATCCTACCCTCCCAACGGACGTTAATAAATCGCCTCGCTAACCTCAGCGACGTGAGAAGACAACAGATCACGCGCAAATGGGTCCGCCAAGAAAGGATCTTAGTCGTTCCAACTGTTACCCGCTGTCGCGTCATTCACAATCGAGTTAACTACTAATATTCTTTATTTTTCTTTTTTTTTTTTTTTTTTTTTTTTTTTTTGGACCGACGCTATCTAAAACGAAACATAATGCTTAGGACGGCTGTAGTTGTTTAACCAATTTTATTAATCTCCTGTCATATATATATATATATATATATATATATATATACGAATGTCGGTTGTCCGATTTTACCCCAAACTCCCCAACTTAATCATTTAGAATTGAGATACTTGGACACATCTTCTTTTTATTGCGTAGTTGTTGTTGGCATAGTTGAATACAATTTTTATTTTACCGTTGCTGTGCGGAGAAATTCATTTAGAGTTTACGTCTACATGATAAATTATTTTCGAACCTGTAAAAATGTCTCTTAAAAAAGTTAATATTTTAACGGTTTGATAACGGTAAATTAATATATTTTTAAACGATTAAAAAACTATTTTAGAACGTTGTAAATGTTAAATAAATTATATATAATACGCACGTTTAATAACGTTAATTATATACGAGTATACTGTGGTTGCACATAAATAAATTACTTTTTCTATAATATTTCCGACGAAACGTATTTTTTGTTTGAATTGTAAAAACTTTTCTGCCAAATTTCCGCTAACCTTAAAAAACTTTATCAGCAAATAGAAAGAAAGAAAATAAAATTGAAAATTCGCGCGATCGAGTGAATTTTTATCGTTCATTTTACATGTATATACTGTGTGAGCTATGTATGTATACGAGGCTTTCTGAAAATACCTAAATCAAATTACAGCTTTGGCGAGGGCGGCAGCTTAAAATATGACGTCGTGTGTTCATCTCTTATTGTTTGTTATTATACCTTCACGATTTCGTTCGCTAAATTTGAATATGATTATTGAAGACCGAAGATACTGCTACGTTGAAGAAAATTATAATGAAGCTTACATATGATAACACGACGATTATACTAAACAATATTTATTTTATATATAATCTACATTTTTAATCGATGTTGAATATGTAAACTTCAAAAATTTGCAGAATATTTCTTTTAATTGTTTGTTATATATTAGTAAAATTTTTTACAATATGTATGGAAAAAAAAAAAATGGAATGAATGTTTAAAAAAAAGAAACCTTAATATAAATATTAACATATTAAATAATTCAGATAAAACAATTATATTAAACATGGCCACCAAACTTGAAAAAGCTAGAAATTAGAATAAATTTTAATATTATTCTTATCAATATTAATTCATTCATTCGAGTATTTAACTCGTGCTTTCGGTTTTTCGATGAAGGCGTCGTCGAATCCTCGACGTTATTTACTTTAAACGATAGAACAATAAAATAATAAGTCAAAGAGAAATTAAATTTCCATTTTAAAATCAATCTAACATAAATGAATTTAAAAAAATAAAAAAATTTTAGTTTCCATTAATAAAATGTAAAAAAGTGGTGAATGTACGTATACGATAAAATATTCATAATGAATTTACATTTGCATAAAAAATCTATCTATACATATATTCAATTATTATAAATTATTATAATCATTATCATCCATCAGAAATATAATTATTGAAATTTTCATTCATTACAATATATTATATTTATTTAAAATTACTAGTTATCTTATAATGGCTGTTGTAGAATTAAATAAATATGCTAATAGGGCTGCGTATTTACTAACGACCATGAATTATATATCGACGACGCGGAGAAATCGAAAGCTCATAATTTTTTATTCTTTATATTATTACATGCTTTGACATTTTTTCTGCGCCTTCTTAAGTTTGACGTATTTTTTATTTTTGGCAGCGCACGAATACAAAAGCATTTTCTTACTAACAGATATGTAAGAGCCAATTTTTTCACTTTTTTTAAATATAAGAATGAGCTGCTAAAGCGCACATAATTTGTATTATTTAATTTTTTTATTATTTTTTATTTTTTTTTTTTTTTTTTTATAAATTTTTTAAAAATTTCTGCCTTTTTCAGGAGATGGCATGTTGTTTTCTTCTTCTTTTTTTTTTTTTTTAATACCAATCCTATATACCGTTTATGTTTCCTCTATAAATAAAACCCCGACGTACAACTTTATTTAACCAAAATACAACTTTATGTCTTTAATGTTGAAAAAATTTGTAAATATAAACTTAATTTCCAATAACTTTTTTAAAGTAAAAAAAAAAAAAAAAAAAGACTTTGGTATTGGACAATTATTAACTTTCGAGTTATTTAAAATTATTCGTTTTATTGCTTATACTATTTCAGTATCGGTTTTAGATTTATTTAACGTTAAACATACTTTTGTCAATTCAAAGTCTTTTAAACAAAATTATTGAAAAAAAATTCGTTCAAGACTGTTTTTCAACATAAAAAATCTCGTGAAAATCTGGTACAACAAACAGTGAATGTTTAAAAGTATAAGAAAAAAAAAAAAACAAAAAAAACAAAACAAAAACCAAAAATATTATGTTCCCCTAATACCTTTTTTCTCCTCACCTTTTTTTAATACATGGAAAATTAAAAATAAAAAAAAAAAAATAAAAAACGGAAAGCTCAACGGACATCGAAACTTCAAATCAACTCCCAAAAAATTTATATATAATCAGATTTTGACGGGTGATGCAGATATTGAAAAAAAAAAAAAAAAAAAAAGAAATTTTTTTTGAAGTATACACAGTTTTTTTCGCTCGGATTTTTGCTTCAGAAAAAAATTTTTTTGGCCATAAGGTTAGTATGCGCTTTATCTTTAAAAAATCTCTCTGAGTGTTTTTGTGAGATTTTATTATTTTCTGTGGCAGCTCGGCGTCTTTTTTTCGAGGGTCATCGACATAAAAATAAGAAAAACATATCAAAACTGGATCAAAAATTTTTATCAGGACGATTTTGACAGATTGACCCGCGCACGGCTTATTTCTGTATATCTTTTTACTGTTTTTTTTTTTTTTTTTTTTTTTTTTTTTTTTTGTAGAAAATGACATTTAAAAATGAAACCATACGGTGATTTTTAAACAAAAATATTTTTTTATTCATTCAAGATGATGATGTTGAAAATAATATGATATATTTTTTCATAACCATCGGTATATATTTATAAAATTGATAACTTTTTTTAAATCAAATCAATCGTAAATAAATGCATGAATTATTAATGATAAATAAGAAACCTATATATAATTTATTGTACTATTAATTAACATCATAATCTTGTTTTTTAGATCAATGTTAAAATATCTATCTTGACATTATTTGTCAATAACATATCCTCAGCATGTTGATTGTCTTTGCTATGTTATTTTATGTAAATAACAAATTTTTTTTTCAATTAAGAGACTCATATTTTTCGTTAAACAATAATAATTGTTTACAACTAGATATTTTTATTTTCTTTGTTTTTAAGCTTTATTCGATATGATGAATATATTATATCTGATAAAATTTTTACGCAGTTATTGTTGAATACTCATGTAAAAAAAATTTCATTAATTATTTAACATTTTAAACTGTATTATATTACGTTTCCATTATCTTATAGTTATCAAAATATAAATTCTTTTACATGTGTATAACAAACTATACTTTATTTAACAATTTTTATAGAATTTTTACATGTCGCTTTTTATATTAAAACTTTATTAAAATTGTCTATTGAAAGACAAAGACAAAATTTTTTACTTTTTATTTAAGCAATGTAAAACAGAAAAATAAAAAACAAAATTCATTCACCACTTTCGTGGCACACACCCACACACAATAATTATATAGTATACAAAAATAAAATATAAAAAAAAAAAAAAAAAAAAAACATAAATCAACAATTTTTTCAATGTATGTGCAGATTTATTTATCTGTATTTTAATCAATGGGATCGGAAAAGATGAATCTATAAAGTACTGTTTCCTTATATATATATATTCAAATATAACAATTAAATAATTATAATCTGTAATGTAAAGAAAAAAAAAAAAAAAATGATATCAAATATTAAATCTTTTATACGATTCATTTATTTCCAGCCCTCATATAAAATAATAATAATAATAATAATAATAATAATGTATAATATTAGTTCACGCTCATTAATTCACCTTTATGACGCATCGTACAGCCATTAAAATTATAATGATATGTCGTTGTTCGCCAATGTTTTAATAATAAAAGTAAAAATTTAAAATTATGACCATAGCAAAGCCCTTCGACGCAGACAAGGCATGGAACGATCATCTCAACCGTCTAGCCGACATCGACAAACTGTATCCAAGCAAGAGTCCATTATTATCTCGCCATACGAGCCCACCGCTATCGACGAAGCCTCTTTTCGACATTCACGGTAAGATTTTAATTCTTCTTTAAAAATCGGCGATTTGTTTGTTCAAAATAAAAAGAAAAAAGATAAATCAAAATACGCACGATGCATCTTTATATATATATATATATATATATATACGTATACGTATACATAAACAGGTAACGTATTGGACGACATACTGCCCCGATTCCCGCAATCGCTCTTGAAAGGCAAAGCAAGGCCGTTGTTCGAGATGCTGGAGCCATCCGTATACGCGCCGGTTAGCGCCTTCTCCAGGGACCCCTGGTGGTACCCAAGCTACGCACCCTACATCCCCGCCTACGCTCAGCACAGCTCGCCTTTCTATCTACGGGACAGCTATCTCAGCCCGATCAAACGTAACTACTTGTGGAGCAGACATCCCCTCAGGCCATTCGGTGCGTAATTTTTATTTTAACAAAATAACCTGGCCTTATTACGAACATTCTTTTTAATAGATATATATATATATATATTTTTTTTTTTTTTTTTTTTTTTTTTTTTTTTACATATATATATATATAGGTGTAATTGTGAATTCTTTTTTTATCTTATATTTATAAGTGAAATATAAAATGTCAAATACCGATACATTTAAAAAGAATTCACGAATACGTAAAATACTTGTAAAATATTAAATAATTTAAGGACTGTGGTTATATTGTGTCCAATTTCTAGCTCTGATTTAACCAATAATTTACGAATTTTCAAATTTTTAGTTTATTATATGTATAATACAATCAATTTGAATGTAGATTTTTTTAGAAAATTCATTTACCATTTAACAGAGCTGAAATTAAAAAATTATTAATATGAACTGTAAAATATTTATGTATGTATGTACAAAAATTATTTCATATATTTGTGTACATACATATTAAAAACATAAATTTTTTTTAATTAATAATATTTAAAGAATAAATATTCTTTTAACTCATTTTTAAGAAATATTTTCAGAATCCATCTAGAGTAGAAAATTAAAATATTAATCTCTTTACTGATTATTATGATTATTTATTATGAAAATCGATTAAAATAAAAAAATATACTGCATTTATCACGTAACTAATTAATTTAAATTGAATTTGCATATATTTTTAAGTATTTGTTAACATTCACTTATACGTATTCTAACAGATGTTAAATGCAGAAGAGGATCGATTAAATTGCTTTTTCATTGCCAATGTCGCCATTTATTGGAAATTTAAAATAACATGTATATCGATTCGTGTGCTTATATTAATTATGCTTTCAAATATAAAATAAAAAAGATTACGATTACTTAAAAATAATTTTAAAAAATTTTTTATTTAAGTTAATAAATATATCGCAATTCATAAAAATTTTCGTAAACTTTCATTGAAAATAGTTTCTTATGGAGTTGGTTAAAAAAGAGATTAATATTTAATTGAAAAATTCCATTTATTTAACATTCCCCGATAAAAATTCACAGGATGTTTTTAATAATATATATATATATATATATTATTCATAATTATATTTATAATATATTTTTTACATTAAACATGGATTCTTTTGTATTCAAGGGAAGTATATTTATTAACATCCGAATTATCAACATACACCCACCGAAAGCCATGCGATTTCTTTTAAACTTTATTTTTATTAAAAAATAAAAAAAAAATCCTTTTTTAAATAGAGCGATTGTTTTTAATAATTTTCCAATTAATAAAAATTATCCTCTAAATTTTTTTTTTTTTTTTTAATATAAATTTTATAAAATGAATGATGATACATTTAGTAACAAAATATTCATTATCTTTGAAAATTGAAAATTATCCGAATAAATTTAGAGGATAAAATAATATGTATACACAATCAATTTTTAATTCCTGGTTTTTGCGGATAAATCATCGTACGTCGTCCTCTTTTTCCAGACCGGGATGAGGAGGCATAAATCTCAGCAGAATTTGTTTTTTGAAAAAATAATGGAAATTTTTACGTGAGCATTTTTTAACGACACTTGTGCAAAAATAAAAATAAAAAAAAAAATACAAAAAAAGAGAGGCTCGAAGCGCGCATAGCTCGTTTTAAAAATCGCCTATTGTTGTCTGTTATTCGCTTATATTTGAGGAAAGAAAAAAAAAAAAAAAAAAAAAGACAAGACGAAAAATTTGCAGCATGATTTATAAATGTTTTTTTTTTTTTTAGATGTTCTCGTTGTTTTTTCTTTATTTTATTTTGTTTTTGCAAACTTTTTTAATGTGATTTTTTACTTTTTTCACAATTGCTAAAAATGTTGGAAAGTAGTGAGATTATTTTTAATTTTTCAAATAGATGTTTTTCGCCGAATTTTTTCACCATTTTTTTTTTGCCTCTTGAGCAGATTTATCTTTATTTTTTTTTTTCGTATAAAATCAGTTTTCATTAGTAGGATTCCATGATTATGTATTTCATGGAGACTGAGAAAAATAATTTTTTATCAGTGAACGTACAATTCCATCGCTTTTTGTTACACATGTAAAACATACACAATCGTATTCATTGACGGCTACATTACAGAGTAAGTATAGTCGAAGTGTGGCAATAAAATTTTATTTCGGTATAAAAAATTTTAATTTATAAATCTAAAATAAAACTTTAATCTTAGACGTGGCTTTACTCCACCTTTATATTTGTAAAAAAATGTGTCATAATAATAAAGTTCTGATATTCAAAGCTTAAGTACGTTTTGAATTTTGAACTTTTTTTTTTTTTTTAAAGCAGCTTTTAATTATTGAAAAAAAAAAAAATAATTAAATAAAATCAATTTTCATAATAAAAACGAATTCAAATTTAAAAATGCTTCTTAGCGAAAGCTCGCTTCGACTATATAAAAACCCATAATCTTGATGGCGCATGATCTGTAAAACGAGTCTGTCATGTTTTTGCAGGATCGTTGTATTACTATTATTCGATGCCCGTTCCGACCTATCACTTTACCAGCCCATGGTACAATCATCATTGAAAACTGAAGTGAGCGGAGATCTATCATTGAATTGCGTGTTTATTTTTGTAACAGAATTTTTTTTTTTTTTTCTTTTTTTTTTTCCTTTATATTTTAATCCCTCATAATTTAAATATTACCCGCAGGTATATATTTTTTATTCATCAATTTCACAAAATGTTATACTTCAATATTTATGTGTACCTAATCCCTCTTTTTCTGTATTAATGCAATGACAAGTAAGGATAACTAGATAATGATTATCGAAGTTTTTTTTTTTTTTTTTTTTTTTTTTTTTTTTGTCTTCAAAATAATCCGAAAAAACTAATTTTTTTATTTTTATAGTTCCCATTGATTTAAGCCTGTATGACATTATGAAACAGCGACAAAAAAAAGGCAGGTACTACTCACTCGTCGAGAGGTCGAAATTTTGATTTTTGAATTTTCACTTTATGGTTTATATTAAATTTAGAATAGATATTTATAGATCTAGCATTTTAAATGTTGACTTTTTTCTTCTTTTTTTCCATAAAATTGTGTTATCATTTTCAAATTATTCTCAAGCATTTAATCATTAAAAGGTTTTTAAAATCATAGTTAAAATGTATTTTTCATATTGATTTATTTATAAATTTAAAGATAGTTGCATTTACTTTAAAAGTGCATTGTATGTTTGATCAAATTTTTAAAGCAATACATGATGTAAAATAAATATTGTCGTTTAATGAAATCTTTTTTATTTTGACAAACATTTATTATTACTTATTGATTACAAGTCGAATCGATCAACTTACTTTTAGAATTTTTAGGAAGTGTGAAAATAACGATTATGTGTGAAACGGCAAAATTACTTGTACTTCCGATGGTTCCGATTTACTTTAACGCGCCGTCGGCAGTACTTAAATTATTCTGCCATTATCGCTATATTATTATTTTCACACCATCTAAGGCCTACGTTACTTCATCCGAAGAAATAAGATTTTAGTATTCACGCACTATATATTCTACAATATTTTTACATATATTAATAGGAATATTTTTTCAGAGCCATAAATTTTTTCTCGCCTTTTCGAAAGTTTTTGGATGCAGTCATTAATTTGTTCATTTTGGACTATCCTCGACTTTTAATAATTTTTCAGCTGCATATAATATACGTTACCACCAAAACACTACTTTCCCAATTAAAAATCGTTTCATAACATCATGTACATCATTTTAAATTAATATAGTCTTTATATATCTCACAACTTTTACTTGACAAGTTGTTGCGAATGAACTAAATCACCCGAGGACCCACTTCGATTTTTTCAATCGACGTTTGCAATAATTAATCTTATAAATGTTATTTAGAATAGCAAATTTTTCACCCTGTGTTTGATATTTTTTGTGTATACTGGCGTTTCCTCAATTTTTTGTGTATTTGCTATAGACAAACTAACAAAAAAATCACAGATGTTAATTTTTTTAAATGGGCATGAGATTATTAGTTCAAAGGTGTTTATACTGTATGCGCATTGTTATTAATTTAAAATTAAAATGACATTTAATGAAATATATAATCAATTGACATATTTATTAACTTTTATACGTGTTACAGTGATAAAATAGATAATACATTTTTTTTATAATAAAAGAAAATTCAAAAATAAATCAAATAAAAATATTATTTACACAATATTTCATTAATAAAAAATAGTACATATAACATTAAAAAAAAAAAGTTTTACGAAACGCCAGTTGTCTCCCTTTTAATAATAATAATTTTTCTTTTTATTTTTTTTAATAAAACATTAATTTTTTTTTCAGCTCATGTCTACTAGGGATTCTGCATCGCCCTGCATTGGAACACGTGAAAACGTATACACAAAAAACACATAAAATAAACGATTGAAATAAATATCATCATTTCAGAAAACAAAAATAAAAAGTTTGCCAGAAGATGAAAAATGTATTAAAAAAAAAAAAAAACAAAAAAAAAAAAAACAAAAAAAACAAAAAAAAAAATCGTTTTAAACGATAAAAAAAAGCATATTTCTTCTCCTCATAATACAGTTTCGCCCACGGAATTTTATTTATTAACATTTTTCGTCATGTAAATACTGTGCGTACATCATTACTATTTGAAAATAAAATTATCGATATAAATTTATTAAATATTTTTATCACATAAAAATCCTTGCTTTGAATCCTCTACTTTTTCAGACTTTTATTAAATTAATTATTAATGTATAAAAGCAGATCGTTTTAATTAAAATTTTAAAACTTCATTTTATACATTAAAAAAAAATTTTATATTACATTTAATAAGTATAATAAAAATTTCTTTATTTAAAATTGATTATTTATCACGTTATTGCAAATAATAACTTTAATTTTATTTATTGTGTTGTGAAAATAATAAATTTTAACGCTTAATACATTTTCAATATTACACGGTTGTAAAAAACTTTTTTTATAGAAATAATTATTTTGAGTTTCGCATATTTTATCGAGATTGAGATTTTTAAGTTCTAAAAATATTCATTGCTTGAGAGCAATGAATCTAAGTTTTATAAGAAACTTAAAGAAATTATAATAATGAAAAAAATAATAAGAAAACACTAAATTGTACAACAATATGCACGTTTATTAAATTTTAATCTCATAGATTTATATATCTTTAGGATGTTTATTTTACCGTCTATATTGATGATGCGAATGCTGGGATTCGAACGTTGCATTCGTGTACATTTTCTCTTTTCACATTATATTCTGCGTCTACATAAAATGAAAGCTCCATTAAATTTCTACACTTACATCGGTTAATTTCATTATTTTCACAATTTATCGCATTATTTTTTATTATTATTTTTTTTTTTTTTTTTTTTTTTTTTTTTTTTTTTTTTTTTTTTTTTTCTTCATATATATATTCTCAACTACTCATCGCGATACTAAAACTACTAAAAATGGAGTTGAGGATACTTTTGGTCGAATCGCAGTAAGCGCATCATTTACAAATATAACCGTGCGTTTTTCATTTACACGGTAAGTTTTCATTATTCTTTTTTATTCTGCGACACAAAATTGTGTTTTTTTCTCGGTCGAGCCATAAGAGCGAGTTGCGCTCTTTTACTCACATACTTTATTTCTTTCTAATTCTCTTCTTCTTTTTAATGTTTTTTATTATTATTATTATTATTATTATTAAATCCTTCCTCTCAAAATGAGAACGCAAATTCTAATTTTCTTTAGAATCTTGAAAAAATATTAGTGAATCGATGAAAGAACAATAATTTTTTGTGTACTAGTCATAAAAAGTGCATTAAACAATTATAGCACTTTACAAAAAGAAATAACTTATAAAATGTGTCTAAAAATTTATTATTTGAATTTATTTGCACCATTAAAAATTAATATAAAAAATTTATTTGGAATATAAAAATAAATAAAATTAAAAATAAGATAAACTTGAAATCTTTTCTTAGATTAAAATTAATAAATAAAAAAGAAACGTAAATAGTTAACAAACACATGCAATTCATCATTTTTGAAAAATTTTCATTATTGAAAAGATTAAATAAAAATCATAACATAAAATCTAGTTAAAACATTTTATAAAGTGATTCGTGCATTCAACAAAAACAAATAATCAATATTTAGATTTGTTATTAATGATTAAAAATTAATATAATAGTAATAATAATAATAATATTGATAGCAATAATGATGATAATAATATTGGTACTACTATGATAATTGTAAAAATCATATTATCCATTAGAAGAATAAGCCGATTTTTTTCTAGATTCCAAGAAAACTCGGCTCCCACGAGTGTTAAAGTGTATCTGTATGTATATATATAAATTCATCATTGATAAAACGCAATATAAATCGAGTTTGTTTCTCGTAAAAATAGAATACTTACAATTTTCAACAAAGATGCTACAAATGCAAAAGGAGTTTTGTGATCTGACAGTTATATAATTTTTTTTTAACTTCATTCCTATCATCATCCTTTCGTTCTTCTGGTGACAAAACTCAAATATAAATTAACTCAATCGCTATTTTTACGATGTTTTTGTTACACTTCACAAAAATTATTTAAAAACTCCTTCGCTAAAAAAACTACCTTCAACTACGCATCGAACAACATATAACGATTTAAGCTAAAAAGGCATATGAAATAATCAATACCGTACAATCCACACTTAAAAAAATACTGATTTCCTATTATATTTTCTTTCTCTTTTTATTTTCTATCTTCCTTTAATTACTGAGATTTTTTACGATATTATAAATCGAATCGGAGTTTACAGTCAGTCGCATCAGGGAGCAAGGCACACAACAGAAGACATATATTTAATATTCAACATTTAGAATAAAGCATTTTACAAGTCTTATAATTATATAATGAATATTTTACGGCAAGAAAAATATAGGTATACACGTATGCACATATACATGCATAATAAAACTAAACTAAATGCAGAATAACTTCAAATTTTTATCTCTAATTGAAGAATATTCTCGCATAAAGGAAGACTTTCATTATTAACGAAAAATTAATTAATGCTGAAGTACATTAAAATAATAACGAATTTTCTTTTATTTTTATGTTGTACTACTTTAGTCACGTATACTTGACGTAACAAATATTTTGGATATATCAACTTATGCATTAAACTTCTTTTTAACCGACTTTACTTATTTAATTTATAAATAATTTTAAATTTAAACATAAAATTGTCTTTAAAAAATAAAATATCATATTAGAAGAGTCCTGAATAAAAATATTTTAAATATGATTACATCAAACTAAAATCTTATATAAAAAAAATTACGTGTTGTAATACAAATTATAAATTGTAAAATTTACAAATTTATTCATAAATTATCTTTAATTAAATATGCCATATAAAAATCCTGCAAAAATTATGAACATGTATTTTAACCAATTCCAAATAGCAAAATGTCTTTGTGTGCCTTGTGAATAATACCCGAACAGCAACAATGCAGCGCTATTTAAATAGACAAATAATATATAAATTGTAATCTTTTAAAAATATATAAATTGATATCTTTTTAAATATCATACATGATGTTTTCATTGGGTTTGTAAAATTATAAATTCTATGTAATTATGAACTTTGTTAATAAAAGCAATAACACAGTATATTCTTTCACATAATTATTTTTTTTTTTTTTTTTTTTTTTAACTAAATTAGAAAATTTTGAATTTTTAATGATTTAACTGAGAAAAGAAGCATCTTTTCAAATTTTCGTTTGATTTTGCCCTTTATTATTATTTTGAACTTTAAAAATAAATTATGAAAAATTAGTTACTAAGGCGCTATAGATCACGTGACTTTCGTCCAAGTCCAAAATTAACAACATTATAATCTATTAAAAATAATCAATGCTCTTAAATACTGGGTTACCTCACGATATTACCCACTTTTTGGTAATAATTATAAATAAAAAAAAGAAATACAGACGTGTATACATGTGTTACAAATAAGTGTGTATGTTTTTATGTATTTGTATGTGAGTATATGCGTGTATGGCTTTCTCGTCATTCAATAATAATTTATTCACCTGCAATGCGAGAATATTAATACTAATTATAATTATTTTAACCATATGCAATAAATAATAGAACGAAAAATAATATTAAAAAAATGAGCCGCTACAGCTTAACTTTGTAAAGGAAGTTCTACATTGAGGACAAATCATTTATATAATTTGCGGATTCACTGTACCGCCTAAGCAATTAATATCCTGTCAAGTAGGAAAGTAAAACTGTTCACATTTTCGCTTTAATGAGTAAGATGCAATTAAGGAAGAAATAGATTTTTCATACTTTAAGCTTGACGAATCGATATTTAGTGTTTGGTAGCACGACGTCTCCTGTAACTAAAAAAATAATTAATTTAAAATTTTTATTTTTTATATTAAATATTTACTTCTTTAAAACGTTTTATTAATGTGTTTAAACCTCATTTTATTATATAAATTTTATGAGTTTGACCGTATCATAATAATATTTTGATAAATATAACAAATACATATTTTAAATTTTACATTTTTATGTAATTTAAAAGACTTTTCCATAAACCATGATGTAGAAATTTTTAATACACAATCAAAAATTTTTATTCGATTTCTTAAAATTTAAAAAAAATTAAAATAATAACTATTTAACTGGTGCAACTAAAATGGAAATCTAATAAAGAGCTACGTTTGATGTACAAGGAAATTTTGCGTTCCATTATTAATTGGAATTAATACATTTAAAATAGACTAAGTTTAAGCTGTAGCGCAAACTCACCTGTTTTAGAATGCCAGTGTTTGTGGCTATGCAGGTTCAGCCATGGGTGGTCATTTTTTCTTCGCTGGATTTCTTTGTGGAGTTGATGGCCGACTAGCCGCTTGTCCAGCATTCATACCTCCATATTGATACTTTGCTTTCTTTTCTGATGGTTTCAGTATCTATGATTTATAATTTACATATTATGTTATGAATTACTTACTTTTTTTTTTTAAAATAAGTCACTAAATATTATTTAACAGCTAAATTTATTTCTTGTAAAATTTTCCTGTTAATATTTTTCTTTGATTTTTTTTACTGTCACTTGTTGGTATTGACTTCCTGTATCCTAAATCATAACATATTTTTTAAAGAGTTTAGGCATTAAACGTACAATCTACCTAAAGTGTCTTGCTAGAAGAGGCAATTTATAAATTGTAGGCAGGCAAAATCTAACATCCTACCGACTGAGTCACAACTCACTCAATTTCTTACTATATATTTTATTAAAATTTATAAAAAATCAAAAAATAATTCAAGCAAAAAATAAAATAAATATTAAAATGAAGTAAAATGTATTATTTGTAATTAATTGAAAACCTTAAAAAAATTATTTACTATTAAAGATTGTTTTTTTTAAATACTTTAGCAACATCCTTTAAGAACAAAAACTAAAAATAATTTTTATTATAGAACCTATTACAACTTAAATTAAAATTAAAAAACGTTTACATTTGGTATAGTTTTTTTCTTTCTTCTTATTAATCCCTGCGTTTTACTTATTTCAAAATTTTCGAAATTCATTATTTATATTTAAATCGTTAAAAAAAGTTAAAATTGTATAATTTTACCTGGAAACTGCACATAAGAGTCTCATCAACGCTCATCATGCCTCCTGCATTATCAAATTCACCACAATAATTCGGAGCAGAGAAAAGAGTGACGAGCTGCCGCTTCGCGAAGAATTCGTAACCATCTTCGACAACCTGATGTGCTCGACAAATCAAGTCCATGTCGTGACGATTGAGGAACTTTGATACCACGTCTGGTCCAAAGGTAAAGGAGACCCCTCTATCATTTTCTCCCCAGCCCTAAAATTATGCGCAAAAAATTTATAAGAAATATATTTTAGCATTTATCACATAATTTTACACATAATATATAAACAACAAATTGTTTATAATTTTCTAAACAAACCAAAATTTTTGAAATTTCTACTGAAATTTTAAACAATATATTTTTCTATTAAAAATATTGTTAAAAATGTATATAATCATAAAAAGTAATGTAATTAGTAATTCAAATACTATAACATTACTATTATAAAGCTTTAGTTAAAAAATATACCTGAACATCTTTGTCTGGATCTGACCAAAGTAAATCACAGAGAAGACCAGTGTCAGGTACATCTGTGGGGCGCATAATTCGTCTAATCTGTTCCATACCCTATTTTAAAATAAGTTTTATATTATTAACAATATTAAAGACAATTGATAATGCAATCAAATTAGATTTTTTACTATTTGTGTGAAATAAGTTCACACATTCATGTATTTGTAATAGTTTGATAATATATTTCATTTGAAATAATATAATGGATATGTGCTTCAAATTTAGTTCAATTACCTGAAGATCAGGGCTAAGTCCACCATGACAACAAAATATTTTTTCATCTATAATAGCAGCAATTGGTAAGCAATTGAAACAATCTGTGAAGGTTTTCCATAATTTGATATTATATCTGCGCTTGCACTCATCATAAAAACCATATATCCTATTTATGCTTGCACATTCGTGATTTCCTCTAAGAAGGAAAAAATTCTCAGGATATTTAATCTTGTATGCAAGAAGCAAACATATCGTTTCAAGGGATTGTTTGCCTCTGTCAACATAATCTCCCAGGAAGAGATAATTTGCTTCAGGTGGAAAGCATCCATATTCAAAAAGTCGTAGTAAGTCAGTATATTGCCCATGAATATCTCCACATATCTTTAAAGGTGCTTCTAATTCTAGAAGTATAGGCTGCTGTAAGAAGATTTCTCGCGATTTTAGACAGAGACCTCTGACTTCAGCCTCTGTCATTATAACAGACTTTCCTGGACGACATCCTCTCACTATAAAAAAAAAAAAGCGAAATAAATGTGAATAAAGTAATAATATTCTTTAGTTTATTTTAACATATACCAGATATCACTAAAATTAATTATTACACAACATCTTTTACTAGAGGACAGACAGTTTTATATACATTTAGAATTACTTTTGTATTCAGCAGATAAATTATTAAATATTTGTTACTATTTTTTTAGTTTATAATATTAAAACTTGCCTGCTCTCTTTATCTTTGGGATAACAGAAAGACATTCTACAATTTACTTTATACTTTAAGGATTTAGAAGAATATTATGATAGGAATTTGATTTCAAATGTAATTACATGACTTTATAAAAATATGATTTTTATATAACAATGATATTGCATTTAAATTAAATTAAATTACAAATGCACTTTTTACAAAGTGCAAAAATATACTAGTATTTGATTCTTTATAAACGGGTACCATAAGTTATTTATAGTTTACTAATAACCATAAAGGACTTCACTATACGCTTGAATTGCTATCACAATAGCTATTGGAAAAATCAACACCACCAAGGCTAATCCAATAGCAGACAAATATTTCTGGAAAAAGAGAACTAAAATGTGTTAAATTTATCTCTGTAACTTATCACTAATTTTCTATTTAATTAATTCTTAAATATTTATGAATTAAAATTTAATGATGACAATTTAAGTAATAAATAATAAAAGAATAGAATTAATTTAATGATGATTATACCAAATACAACAATTACATTGCCCCAAATAAAAATTATTTAAAGTGAAATATAGAGCCACTATTAAAAATTTAATATTCCTTAAGGTGTAATTTTTTTATTAATATTTCTTATTGATTATCAATTAATTAAATATAAAATTTTTTTATTTTTATAATGAAAGCTCAATATCTTTCAGTTGCATACTTTATAATAAAATGCTATTCATAGTAATTATAAAATCGCTTTTGATATATTGTAACTTTTTAATAACAAAATAAAATTTTAATTAAATAATTTATCATTTGAATTATTATATATTATTAATAAAATTAAAAATATAAATGAAATAAAAATAAAAATTATAATTATTGCTTAATAAAAAATTTAATTTATAAATATTTTTAATATCTAAGTTTTAGGTACTTTTTACTGCATATATCTGTCACTAAAGTACAGGTACAAAGAATAAGGTGATACATACATGAAGATATAAATTACTGTCTGAGTGCTCAAGGAACAATCATTATAGCTTACACTGGAAGCTTCTTTAATTGACAAATTAATCAATTGAAAACAAAGTCTTCTTACATGCACAAGAAATAACAGATGTATAAGGCAATAGGTTATAGCGCAACTAAATAAAGGACTACGTTGGAAGCAGTTCCTTAATTTTTGCATACCAACAAAATCTGAAGAAAAAATATCTTTAAGCTTGGCTTTCTTCTGAGTCTGAACCTGAACCTGTTGATTTTCTTTCTGTGCCTGGTATGCTTTACCACAAAAATGTCCCGCACAAGTACCATGAGAAAAGAACAGAACATAAAAAGTTTGTCTCACAAAAAAGAAAAAATAAATGACACGTCATGAGTGATGCCAAAGGATAATTGATATGATTATAATTTTGTATTTTTATTTAAATTAAGGATGAGGAACTTATATTCTTTATTAGGAACATATTATTTTAAGAAAATTAACTTCAACTTATTTCAACAAACAAATTTTTTAAATTTTCTTTTATTAAATATAAAAGATTTTTAAATGTTAATATTTTAATTTTAAGATATTTATTGCTTAACAATAAATATATAATTAAATAATTTAAATATAACATGTTACAATAATAAATACATTTTTTTAATATAACAAAATTTAATATTTTTATATTGCAACATTAAGTAACAATAACAAGCAATCAATGTATCTATTAATTCTCATTCTTTAAATGGTTAATTAAATAGATAAATAATTTATTAACATTTATATTATTTTTCATTAATAAAATCGCAATATCTTTATTATTGCGTTAGCTTGAAAAAGATTAAAAATTTTTGAAATTTTTTTTTCTAAAAAATTTTCAGTAAAGTTAGTATAGAAGATACTATTCATAAAATTATATTAATAGATAATATAAACACTGTAACAAGAATAGAATAATACTCAGAGCAAGTTTTTAATCAATAAATACATGTACATTTTTTTAAAAAACATTTCATATTAAAAAAAATTTATAGTTTTTTATTAAAAATTTGTTTGTTTATCTAAATCAATAAAGTGCAATTTGAAAAAAACTAATTTTCTTCTAAATCTAAAACTGTATTTAATTAAAACTTAAGTCACATTAAAGACTACATAGTCTAAAAAAAACTAATCAATGTGTAAAACTCTTTAATAAAGGAAACAAAACACTTGCTGTGTGTGCTTAATATTGATCCACCACTAAAATGTAACATCTCTCCCTGTTGTACTTCAATATACATACGTTAAAAACTTTTACAACACGATTTGGAAGATATACTTAATGAAAACATCAATAAGCAAAGAAAATAAAAAAAAAAAATCCGAAAAAAGTATCTTTTACACTTTAGCACGAAAGAGATCAAAACAGACTCGAGATAAAAATCTAAACAATCATAATAATAATTATAAGTATTGAAATACCTATTCAAAGATATAAATATACAATAAAGTGAAATAATGAAGCTAAAAAAAAGGCGCGGTAAAAAAAAATCTATTTCGCAAAAAAAATACATCGAATTTCTTTCAAGCTAATTAATTGCAACTTTGAATACCTAATGAAATCCTTAACAACAAATGAAAATTTCAAAATATTTCATTCCAAATTTACAAGTTATATATAAATAAATTAATATTTCTTTAGAAAACGAAAACATAGAATATCAATCAGCCTTCAAAGGAAGAATCAGAAATGCAAGTGTAAAAGGGGCAAGAGAGCGAACGTAGCTATCGGGGTAACGATGATACAATTTTCGAGGCCTCGGAGAAGGTTCACTCTCTTCACCCCTTCTCCTCAAAGAGAATGTCGCTGATTTTTACGTCGCGCGAGGTCGAGCGCACTCTTATAGACATCCGCATATTTATATTTGTACACACATACATATAAACTTGAGAAACGCCTCGAGGACGACGTACCTTCCAGCAGCCTCTGTATCAGGTTGTCAATGTTCAGCTCAACATCCGCCATGTTTTTTCTCCGTTTTTACTGTGTACTTATCGTCGTTCGCCTTCGAAGGTACGCGACGGCGTCCACAGAACAGGTGCACACGAGGCTATACACACGTCGACGGCTGCTGCCGCTAGCTCTTCAACGAGGAACGACGACAGCGACGTTCTCACTTCTCCCTACCCTTCGTCACTCTTACGATGACGACGTCGCGGCGAGCACGCGCCGATTGTGTAGTAGAACCAGAGATGAATATAACAAGCGATCTCCCCAAGTAGTCCGAAAGTGACTTAATTTTCTATCTCTTTCTTTCCCTTCTTCTCTTATCCCCTCTCTCTCTCTCTCTCTCTCTCTCTCTCTCTCTCTCATTCTCTCATTTTCTACTATTCTCTCTTACACCAAAGATATTATACGATACTTCAATACTTCATGTACACGCACAAACTCGATGTTTGTTGCTCGATGAGTATAATGACAGTATATTCACTGTGCGTTGTACCGTACACTGTACGACATACAGTGAAGTCGAGTCTGCGCTTTCAAGCTAAGCGCTAATTATAAATTTTGAAGCGCTGTTTATAAATTTTGAAATTCAAAAGATTTTTAAAAAATGTTCGTATTCTAATAAAATAAATATCTCAGCTCTAGATAGTTATACAAGATACAAGTAGATTTTATGTATCAATTTCAAACGAACCCATATATTTATCTGAAAATATGGCATCAACAGCTATGCATTTTGTTTATTTCTTAAAAATTTATGACCTGATTTAACTAAGAAGACTTAATATAAAATTATATATAACTTGTAAATATTACCTTTTTATTAAATTATATATGAAATTCTCTTACAAAAAAAAATAGTAGCAGCCAAATTATTTAGTTTATTTATAAAAATTAAATTTATTTTATAACTATATGTTTATTTTAGTAATTATAAATACTACTTATAAAATAAGAGTACATTTTTCTTTCGCATTTGTATTTCTTACACGTAAATTATAAAAATAAAAATTTTTATTTTATTAATAGAATGTGTATGTAGGCAGTCCTTGATAAGAGTTGATTGACGAAAAAATTTTGCAAGATTGTAGAAACAGATTTTAAGTTTGTGTATCGGAAAATTTTTATTTTAGTTTTTCCAAATTACAAATTATAAAATATTTCACATTATGTAAATTTTCTTTTTTTATTTTTACTAAAATATTTTTTAATAACAATACATACATAAAAATAATAGAAATAATTTAATAAAAATCTTTTTTAAATTCGTAGAAAATTCATAAAGTATACTTCAAATTGCCATTACTGTGATATAGTATAAGAAAATTTAAATTATAATATTTTTATATTTTAATATTTGTAAAATTCTCTGGAACAAATAATTCTATAATTAAATGATGATTTATTTTCTTTAAGCTAAATAAAAAAAAATAGAACATTTTTTATAAAAATTAATATTATTTATAATTTTAATTTGGTATTGGCACTTAATAACGTTTTAATAAACGTTTTATAATATTGTTATAAATGCACTTAATAAACGTTTTTTATATCTACGAGCTTTTACATAAAAAATTTTTTATTTAGCTGTAGTAATTATATTATTATTTGTTTTTTAAAATAAATCGTTCTAAATAAGTAATTTAATATAATATAAACATAAAATATTTCACACGAAAAATATTAAAAAAAGTTATATAACATTTAAATATTTTTCCAAGTCTGTTTATAACATTTATATGCATTTAATGTATACATTTTATTATAAAAAAGATACAATTCTGCAATATTAAAAAAGATAAAAAATATCTTCATTTCAAAATATTTATAACCTTCACTGATTAAAAATCAGAAATTATTTCTTTTATTAATAGCTATTTTGTAAATTTGTTATGATAATCCAATGGAGGATCTTTATAATCTTGCAAGTCAAATAAATTAGCACTATTGGTTTGTAAATATTGCAAAAAATGATTGAAATGTGCCAATAAAATTTGAATACTTTTTTCATCTAACATTGTGTAAGACAGCATGCCTCCAAGTTTTACTAAAATATACGTGAAAAATTTACAATATAAATTAAATGATATGAATGAATGCAGAAAGTATTTTTTTTTTTTATTGCATCAGAAGTAAGTAATAGGAAAATGATTAGAAATTCATTTGTTTACATACCAAATAATCGTAATAAATAATAAGGACCATATAACTGACTAGGTAAAACATCAGAATCTTCTGGAATCATATCTTCAAATAATGGTCTCTCCCAATTATATAAAAGTTGTAAATTTATGGATACATTGAAATATTCTCGAATTCCTTTTGTTATTTCTATAGCACTTTCCCTTTAAAAAATTAGAAGATATTATTAAATAACTAATGATTTTATTTTCACACTAAATCTACCAGAGTGATCAAATGACAGCTTAAATAAAAAGAAAAATAAGAATAAGAAAGTTATTTTGTATTTTATTGTTCATGTAAATTTCTGTATTATTTATATTCAACTGGAAAATAATATTAATTTTATTTAAAAAACAGTCACTTAACTGCAACTTATTGAAATAAAGTGTGTGCAAAATGTTAGTAGATTCAGTGTTAATACAATGAAATATTCTTACATTAAAAACATTCTTACTTGTTTAAACCATTAATTTTTCCACTTTCGATTGCTTCTACATATTCATCTAACACTTTCTCAACAGTAATACTCATGGGTAAGGAAGGTAATTTTTTTTGTTTATTTATAATATCACATTCTTCTACTAGATGATATTTTAAATCATCTGGTATAGTAATGTGAATTTCTGATTTAACAGTATATTCTTCTGTATCATCCGAAGGCTCCGGTCGCCTACACAATTCATGTTAAATTTATTTTAAATTATAAGTAGAAAGATGCATATTTTATTTTCTGAATTTAATAAATTAACCTTCTGTGATAACAATTTTTTAAAGTAATTACTTTTTAGTGAAGTAAGATTATGTTACATCAAATATTTATAAAATGTTAAAAAAATATTTTTTTTATTATAAAAAGTACCCTCGTTTCTTGCGTGGTGCCTCCAGTGGTGAATCGCTTGAAGATGCTGGTGTAAGTGTATTTCCTGCTGATTTACTAGCACGACTAGGAGTTCTCTCTAAGAGTGCTACTGGTGTACTTGCTCTACTATCACTGTCTTTTTCTTTGTCTCTGCTACCATCACTACGTCGCCCTTGAATTTTTGATGTACCACCACTTTTTCTATTTTGTTTATTACTAGCTTGTTCGTGTACTTTTTGTACTTCTTTTTGTTTTTGTAAATTTGTATCATTAAATTTTAATACTCGGTCTTCAGGTACCCATTCATCCCAACTATAACATGTATAATAATTATAAAATTTTAATCTTTTACTTTTAGATAAAATAGCAAGTTTAAATTAATAAATAATAAATAAGTAAATTCAAAGAAAAAATAAATCATATATTGGATGGTTTTTTATTAAAAATAATAAATTTTTTTATACTTCAATGATTTTAATTTTTATTTTAAAACACATTTAAATTTTATGCATTCATTAGAGTATTAAATTCTAAGGTATAAAAATAAATAATTAAAACTTTAACATTATTTATATTTATATTATAGCAATAACATACTTTTTATTCCAACCTGCATAATGAATATAATATTTTATCTGTTTCTCATCTTTTGAAAAGGAAGATCTCAAACATTTAGCTTCATATATAAGGGGACCATGAAAACATAGAACTTTTTCACCTAAAAAATAAACAGAAAGTTAATTTCTATCAAAAAAATTATTTTCTTAAAAAAAATAAAAGACGTTAAGTTTTTACTATTCAAAATCAATTAAAAAATTGATATTTACAAAACTCACATAACCGGCATCGTAATGTTTAAATATAAATGTTATTCAAATATAACCTCTAACTTTCAAAATTAGAATTATCTACTAAATAAGAAAAAAATATTAATTATTACCTTCTTGAAATTTACATTTTGGAGGCATTTTTTAATACAATATTTTTTGTAATGTTGTTTATTTCTTAAAAAAAATATGGAGTTAGTTTTATCAAACACCTGTCATCATCATACATTTTCGCGCTAGTTTATCTACAAACTTTATATATGTCATATTAACCTTGTTTTATTAAAATATAAATTGTGAATAATAATAGATAAGATTTCTATACTAATATAATATTTATTAATCAAATTAAAAATAGTTTAGTGTTTTTTAATTAATTATGTAAGATGAATATTCTAACATAGAATTTTCAAAATTAAATTAATATTTTCGACAATGTTTTTTTATTTTTACATTAAAAATAAAATCAATTTTTTTTTGTCGACATGAGAATACGAGATTGGCAGCACTGGTAGTTTTTATTCCAGATGTCAAACGTCTGCACAAAATGCAAGTGTCAGTCGTCAGTTTACATACTTATAAATATTTATAGTTATAAAAAATACTGAATTCACAAATTTCATGAAAAACTATTTATATATATATATATATATATATACAAAATAACAATGAATAAAATTTTCCATTAAATTTGTAAATCTTATTACTGTTCAAATTTTAAGATATTTATACGATGTAAAATGTAACTTAAAAAAGATATAATAATACGCATATTTTCACGAAATTGTGGAAAAAATATTAGTTCCTAAATCCGTCATTTATAGCGGTACACAATCTATCTTACCAGCCGCGGAATGGTATACGTACTGTTTTTATACGCGCAATGTTCAAAAGATACAAAAATTAGTCGTTTAAAAAAATTTTTTTCTTTTATTATTTTATAAAATTTTGAAATTAAAAATTTGTTAAAAAGTAATTTATAATATTTAAGAAGGTTTTATTTAATATCGACAACTTCTGTATAATAACTACGTGGTTATCTGTCCTGCAACGCCTGTTTGGTAGATTTAGGAACTAAATTTCTTCTGCAAACGTAACAGCCCCATTGTCAAAAATTGGGAATGTTTCAGGAACTGGGTTTGCGATTGTAGGAATGCTACCTTAACCAACCTAATCTTAACATAAGCGAATTATTTTCACATTTACAGACCGCATATATTCATACATTTATATATTCTATATATATATGAGCGATGTGATTCTGATTCATCATCCGATAATCGCATATTTTATGCATCTGTTAATATATAATATCTTTAAGAAATCGTCTTCTGAGATGAATCTTTTATTTGAATGAAGACAAAGTAAAAATAATAAGAGAAATGTATGTATTGTCTTCGAAAAATTTGGCAATAATATATAGAAATAAGTGATCTGTAAAAGAAAAGATAAACATTATTTTATATAGTTTGTAATTGTAATACAGACATAGTGTTGAAAAATCACGCGAGGTGTCGGACTAAAATTTGTGTTTTTCAGTTTCTTCGTTTCGTTTGTCATCTGCGCCTCTGTCATTATAATCTCTACGGGAGGAGAAATAGCGAGTGAGAGACAAATTTTTTTAAGAACCTCGTCGACGTCGTTTCTTGTCGTCGCAGGAGGTTTGAAGGTTTGTTAATAGACAACTGAAATGGGCGACGGTAAAGAAAATGAGCGTCAACCACTGCTCAAAAATGAAAATGTTACCTACAGCAGTAGTGAAGTGGCAGGTAAACGACTCATTAAGCTTAATCAAAATTCTTCCCACTGAAATGGTATTATTGAGATTCAAACCACAATTTATCCTTTGTTTACTATTTTATTCACCATAATTGAATGTGCTCTTATATGAGATAATCAATTGTTTTATTCAGTTAGAAATATTTATAAATATCTTTTGCATAATAATAATTGAAATAGTGTCAATAATTGTGCTTGTATAAATTCTATATTCTATTGAAAAATATTACTAAATTTATTGTTGTAATATTCTTGATTATTTTGTATCGTAATCATCGGATTTATCAGATCATAAGATTTATTAACTTTATATTGAATTTGAAAATGTGATAAACATAATTACATTCTAATTAATATTAGTATGTGATAGCATATATCATATCAATATAAAATAGTATATATATTTATTGAAAATTATATTTTTTGGATTTCTTTTTACTTATTATTGGTACACTGTTTTAAGTTTATTAATTGTTGCTTAATTGTTTTACAAATTATATCATTATATTGTAAAGAATATATTATATTATAAAATATATAATTATAATGAAATCACAGAAGATGATTCTTTTACAAATTGAAAATAAATCTACTTTATTAAATATATTAATTTATTTTCCATATATAAAAGTTTTATAAAAAATAATTGAAAATTTAGACAAGTCTCATATTTATCTTAAATAATAATTTATCTTTTTATATATTTTAATAACTTATGAATTTTTTTTTTAGTAAATGTATATCAAGTATAATAAGTATTATCCAAAACATTTAAAAAATGTTACAATTATTCATATTTTTGTTTATTATACTTTTATAAATTATTTATAATACATTATAAATTTAATTGAATAAAGAATATTAATAAACTAAATTTAAATATAAAGTCAAAACTTTTAATTATTTGTTTTGTATTTGTATTTAGATCTTTGTTATTTAAATAAACATTTAAAATAATTTGTAATTACTTTATTAAGATTGATAGTGTGTTTACAAACTACCTTTTTTCTTTTAATAATTAATTTTTATACTAACTTATTTTAAATGTGAAAAGAATTAATTTTAGCTATCTAAAACTAATTTAATATCTTATACATTTAATAAATTTTGTAACCAATTAAACTATTCAAATATTTTATTCGATGATTACATGAAAATTTTCCATTCTCTGAAACTATCATTAAAATTATTCTTTATTTCAAATGGGTAAAGAAAGTATTAGTTTAATTAATACAATGATTTATAGTAAAGAATTTTCACTTTGTCTTTATTATTTTTGATATTTATATAGAATTGATATTTATTAGTAAACATTTATTTTTATTAATACATTTACAGGAGCAAAGTCACAACAGCAAGTCAATACTGTGGCTCCTATTGGTCCTGACGAACTGCCACCATCATATCAGGCTAGTCAGACAAACATGCATATGGTTACTTGTCGTGTGTGTCAAACCATGATTGATATTTCTGGTAAAAGAGATCAACATGTTGTCAAGTGCAATCAATGCAATGAAGCAACGGTAATTATAAAGTTATATATCTGTATACACAAATTATTTCAAAAGATATTATTTAACAATGTTTGTTTGATTAAAAATAACTACTTAATTTAAAAAATGAGTTGATATGATAATTGATTACTAATCTAATAATTTTTCATTTGATTTAATTTAAAAATTAAAATAAAATACTTAATTGTACTCTCATACTAATTTTAGCCTATCAAAAATGCACCTCCTGGAAAAAAGTATGTTCGTTGTCCATGCAACTGTTTGCTTATATGCAAATCCTCATCACAAAGGATTGCTTGTCCAAGGCCTAATTGTAAAAGAATAATTAATTTGGCACCAAGTCCAGTGACACCACCAGTTTTATCAATGCCTGGAATGTGTCGAGTTTGCTGTGCTCATTGTCATGACACATTTTTAGTAAGTATTACATTTTTTCAGAATTATATTTAATACATATTACAAGAATGAATTAACATTTTTAATACTCAATTCATAGACTATGAAATTAGTTTTACCTAAAAGTCAATTTATTTTATTATATTTATTATAAATTACTATTAAATAATTAAAATTATTAACATTCAATTTTTAGTTTAATACATTAAACAATGCTTTGGCACGTTGTCCTCACTGTCGAAAAGTTTCATCTGTTGGACCAGATTTTGCACGAGGACGTGGTATTTTGTGTATTATTTTTGGAGTAATCAGTTTAGTTCTTGGAATTGCTGTTACAGTAAGTTTAATCATAACAACAAATCTTCTAGGGTTAAATCAAGAAAACCAAAGTAATCAGTCATTTAGTAAATATAACATTTTTATCAAATTATATAAAGTAAAATTAAAATTTGTACAATAACAATAATAACAAGATTATGAACTTGCATAAAATATTTATAAATAAATTTTTCAATTACTTTTGGAGATTTTTTTAATATATATTAAAAAATTATAAATAAAATTATGAAATATTTTTAATTTTTTATATTTTTGATTATAATTAAATATTATCAATAAAATAATAGAATGAAAAATTATTAAAATATTGACAACATACTATTTAATTTTTACAAATTTTTAATAAATAATTTTTTATTTTTAGGCAGGAACATACAAATTTGCCCAGGCCAATGTAGGAATTTATGTTGCTTATGTTGGTAAGTATGAAACATCTTAATATTGCTTTATTATTTTGTAAATTAAATTTTAATTACTAAAATTATAGCTATAATTAAACACTATCTAAGTTATTTTCTTTTTAGGTTTATTTCTCGCAGCGCTTTTTTTTCTTGAAAGAAGCATCTATTATTGTAGAATGAAGATTAGTCTTATAGAGGGACCGATGTAGTTTTACTAGAAATATCGAAGGCTGTTACATTGCAAAATATCTTTTAATATTTTAAGTGCATAATCTATTTAGATAAGTTTACAATGATTACAATTACGATGAATTGAAAAAAGTTCTATATGTATCACAGATATAAAAAAAAAAAAGAGCTCGCCATTCAAATTGAGAAATGGTATTTATCAAAAAATAATTGAAATACATAACGCTTTTTTAATAATTGATACAGTTACTTCTTTAATTTCTTGAGAGAAAGTTTTTTAAAAATTGAAGTAAATATGAACTTACTTATCAATGTAAGTTACATGGCACTTTAAAGTTTTTAAAGAAGAATACAGTGAACAAAAGAAAAGCACAGTTTAAAGATAAACACCAGACATGGGATTCTTTTAATATTTTAAAATGTACATTTTTTGTTTATTGCCATTACTCGTTTATTAATCATTTATATCAATTATATTTAAAGCTGATTTTATACAAAAGAAAAATTTATTCCATATTTCATTTATTTAATCTTATATTTTATTAAAAACTTTTAAGAAACATTGATTTGATTCTTTTTTAGTAGTTAATATTTTATTAAAATTTATAAGTGCAATTTTTTTTTATATCGATTGAAATTCCTCAGTAATTTATAAAATAACATTTTTTAGAAGCGATATTTTGAAGATATTATAAAATTATAAATAAACAAGATTTGTACGTTTACAAATTCTATGTCTGTTCGCAATATGTATTCAATTATATATATATAACATGAAAAATGTACTGCATGTTAATTTATGAGTGATAGAAAGAGAAAAAAGGAAAAATGCTCTTCCATGTGATCGCTAAATGTGATTTCATTAAGAGGACAGAGTTATATTGAGTTAATAAATCTAATTATATATTTTTTCATTTAATTTTTAAAAATTAATAGTTATTTATTGATATTTTGTGCATATAAATAATTTGATTAGATTTTTGAAGAATCATTTCCAGTAAAAATTATTAAGAAATTGAGTTTTGTATTTCTTAAATATTTTGATTGCTTTTTTCAAATAATTTTAATGTTACTAATAATTATTTTTAAAAAGTATTATTTGTACCTTTAATTTATATTTTAAATATATTAAATTATTAGTAGAGTTTGCAATTTATAAATTACGTTTTTAAATTTAGAAATATTAAAAATTATTTTACATCGTGTAAACCTTTTGTATATATCAAATTTCACATCGTAATTATAATAATAAAGCTGTCATATGTATTTATATTTTAATTTTACAATTCAAATTAAAAATATTTTATTTCTATAAATTCTAATATTCAAAATAAACTTTTTTGAATAATTTTTACTGTTTATGGTTTTTGATTCTGTTTTGTTAGTTATTTTAAAAAATAAATTAAATTGAATAACTCTATTCTCTTGAAATTTATTATTTAAGAAATGGATGTTTTTTTTCATTATGCTCTAATTTAAAATATTGCAAAGCATTTGTTTTTATCGACACATTGATTTCAATATTCAATAATTTTTTCAGCTAATATTTTCAAATAAATTTATATTAATTTTTTTAGTTTCAAATACTAAGTTTATTCATTTACACATAGAGTGACATGATAAAAACAATAAGTTTTATATATGATTAATAATGTAGAATTACAATTTTTTTTAATAGAAAACAAACATTTTGCACTTTACTTTGTATATAATCAGACAAAATAAGTAAAGGATCCTAAATATACATAAAAATTTTTAAAGTCTGACAAAAAACTAATTATTTTAGGGTCCTATCAATAAAGGTGTTGCATCGAGTATTTCAACGTAATTTAATATATATATATATAGTACCCATTAACGATATCAAACTGAAAAAACTACGTGCAAATGTACTGCAGAATCATGTATTACAATTATATTAGCATTAAATTTTTTTTACTTATTAAAAAATTTGTTTTAAGGTTTGTTTATGTAATACATTTGTATGTTGTAAGTGATTCTGTGCATAAATATGCACATTTATATTCTAATTTTGTATGAGCCAGATTCTTGGGCTTATGCAAAATTAATTTTGTAAAATCTGTATTCATCTGCATCTGTAATGAAAATAAAAATTCGTAATTATAAATAAAAGTTTTCTTTATTTTAACCAAAATATTAAATATTTTTAACAAATTTAATTTTTATTTAATATATTTCGTAAGAAATATTTTCACAAAAGAGTATTTATGTATGTACATCTTCTAACGATATAATTAAATTCATTTAATTTAATAAAAACGCATTTTAAAGTGTACATTTAAAAATAATAATAATAACAATAGTATTTACAATAATGGTAATGAATAATATTTAATACTATAAAGTATCTTTCTATAAGTACAATTTATATGACTATAGTTATATTAGACTATGACTATAGTAATATTAATGTAAGAAATGTATAAAAATTTTCGAAGTATTTTATACAAATATTCTCGTGTAAAGAATTATTTAGATATGTGTAAGAAAGTACAAGTTTATCCTGGCAGTAGTATATTTTTTACCTTTTAAAAATTGTTATCAAAAATAAATATTAAGGCAAGTACATATAATTCTATAATAAAATGATGTATTAAAAATACATTTAATCTCATGATTCTCGTGAAATATTTATATTATCACATTATTGTAGCTAATAACTTATCGAAGAAAAAAATAACATGATATATTTCTAAAAAAAAATTAAAGTAGTAATTTAAAACTTTTTTATTCCGGCACTGAGAATAATCTTATTCAGAAAAGTAATATCGTTACAATCGATTCATTTTACTTATTAAAGCGATGAAAATATTCGTATGTAATAATAAAAATATAATACTTTTCACTTCTTTAATTAATTAAATTCAATACAATGGTTAGTTTTTTGTTATAAAAACATCATCTCATTATTTGCACTTTTTAAACTTAACAAAATTTACAATTCTCTCTCACATAGATTCATCTTGCTTTAGTATAAGAAAAAATAAAAATAAAATATATGATTTAAAGAAAAATATACAAATCTTTCAAAATAAAAATGAGACTGAGATAATTATTTTTTAAGATATATAATAACAAAGTGTACAAAAAACACATTATATACTTTAACACGTTACACAGTGTTTATATAAATTTTTCTAAATGTAAAAATCTTATAATATCAATAAATGTAAATAAACATTTACAAAGATGTATATTAATTAATTCCTTAAAATATGCAAGTAAATTAATAATAAAAATATTATACACTATATATTATTAAAATTAGACTATATTTAAATTGATTTTATCATATATTTTAAGAAAAAAGTTAATTAAGTAAATATAACAATTTTTCTTCTTTACAATCATTAAATTACTACTTTTTGTATCTTAAATCTTGAATCATTTTCTTTATTATTTATGGTTTATACTAATTTTTTACATTTTAAAGTTCAGACTTTCACATGTATTGTATACATATTAGAAAAAAAAAAATTATTTTATAATTGAAAACTATTTTTAAATAAATGTTATTAATTAAAAATTATAAAAAATATAACGAAGCAAAAGTTGAAAAAAAAATTATTGTTTTTTTTTTTTTATAAAAGATTTTACTATTAAATTTAATTATCAAAAAGATAACATTAGTAAATTTTTGCTCTTATGTAAGGAAGTAATAATTTAACGTTAGCATGATTTTAAAATTAATAAAAAATTAAACTACAAATAATATTTTTCTTAATTAAAAAATAATTATTCTTAATTGACATTGAAAAAAATTAATTTTTATATACAGTTTTCGATATTCACTTTTTAAAAAATTACGTTTAATAAATTAAATCTTACTTTTGTAATTCGATTTCACAGAATCGTTTTTTAACTTTTTTAAATATAATAATTTTAATTTCTTAGATTGTACAAGACGCACTGCTAATTTCCAATACTCAGCTCTTTTTTCAATCAAAAAATTAACTCGCATCACCATGTTTGGCTGTATAAGCTTCATACGCAACTTTGCAAAGTTGCTCGTACATAGCGCGACCACTTTCTTTAACCAACGATGTAAACTGCCCGTATTTGTTTTGTAATAAAATATGCGGATGATCAAATTCCTGAAACGATTAATTTAGTATTTTTAGGTCGATATCCATTATTTTTTTTTTAATGTGTTGATTACATAATAAATTTGATAGTTTTTTTAAAATAAAATTCCTATTCAATTTTTATAAAATAATACATAAAAATAGAGTAATGGCTTACCACAAGACGACCCCTTTCCATTACGAGAACTTTGTCGCTATCCATGATCGTATTCAGTCTGTGGGCGATAGTGAGTACCGTGCAAGGTGCAAATTTAGTACGTATCGTTCGTTGAATTAGTCCGTCCGTATGTGGATCTACATTCGCTGTAGCTTCATCAAGCATTAACACACGATTATTCCGAAGGATAGCTCGCGCTAAACAAATAAGTTGTCGCTGACCTACGCTGTAGTTTGCACCCCGATCAAATACTCGATTATCTAAACCGTTGCCTGTTGCCACAACTGAATCTTTCAGTTCGACCTGATCAAGATTACATATTTAAAAAACAGAATAATAAATTATTTATCGTTCTCAAAAAGCGCTATATTTCATATTGAATTAATTACCTCTTCTAAAACTTCCCACAAAAGTTTATCCGAAAATTCATTAAACGGATCTAAATTGCGACGCAATGTACCAGAAAACAATACAGGATCCTGAGGAATAATTGAAATATTTTTTCTTAAATCTTCTAACGCAATAGTGCCAGTATCGATGCCGTCAATTTCTATAAAACCCTCCACTTTTGCTAACCTAAATAGAGCGGAAATCAATGATGATTTACCAGCACCTGTTCTTCCAACAATTCCTACCTACAAAAATTATGGTCATAAATTATTTTTATCTATATTAATATTTTAGTGTTAAAAAACCTTCGAACAGTAAAGATTTTTACATAAAGAAATATTTTTCTAATTAAATTAAAGTATATTCTTTTATGTCTAAATAAATACCTTCTCAGTAGGTCGTATTATAAGGGTAAGACCTTTGAGAACCGGTGGATCTGCCTCGGCATATCTCATGTAAACACTTTTAAATTCAATGAATCCATGGTTTGGCCATTCTTTAGGGGTTTCAACGAGTGCATCTTCTTGTGTCACTTTGCCTTTTTTTTTCTTCTTTTTAGCTAAAATGCCTAAATCGCGAAGGTTCGGTTCAGGTGACAATTCTGTGTATTCAAGGACACGTTCTACCGACATCATTTGATTAGCTACTTCAGCACTTTGACGCATGCCCCATTGAATCATGCCTGTCATTGCCATTACTTGGGTAATCGCCAAACCAACTTGACCTCCAGAAAAATCTAAAGATTTAATTTTCATATAAATTAATTCATCGGTACTTACCAGTTTATTATATTGATTGTGAAAATCAAATTTATAACTCACTGTCTTTCAAAAGAAGAAAACTGAATGTAACCAGAGTTGTAAATATGAAGCAGAATACGTCCAATGAAAAGCCAAATGCTGTACTTGTTGTAATAAACATATACCAAGATGATGTATGTACATCTTGAAATTTATCGAATTCTTTTTCAAGAATTTTTTGAGCTCGATAAGCTCTTATAGTGGAAATTCCATTGAGAGTTGCATTTAAATGTGTAAATACCGGCGAGCGTGCTGTAATAAAATTTTGTAAAATAGTACTTATTATAAACTTGAAAAATTGGATGCAAAAAATTAATAATTATAATTTACATTTTATATACAAGCTTTTAACATATTTAAAGTTATAAATATCAAAGAAATATTATTCATCTTTCAGAATAATGAGTACTTACTCATTCCTTCTAATCTTTTAATGTTTTTACTTGTTTTTAAATAAACTTTTCGTATCCAATAGAAAACTGCTCCAATAAGCAAAATTGGCACTAAAAATATTGGGTTCACCGTACACGAAACAATGAGTGAACCACACATAGCTAGTATTATCTGAGAGGCGTCTAACATAGCTTTAGGTAATAATTCATCTATTGCACCCATATCTTTAGAAAATCGATTCAATATTCTACCACTTGGATTGGTATCAAAAAATCGCATACTCGCTCGTATTAGGGCTCCAAATACAAGGTCATGAAGCCATTGGCTGCAACGGAGGCACACAGTATAAAAGGTAAACGAACGGGTGATACCAATAATAAAAATTGAAATGACGATAACCGTGTAAATATAAACGTAATAATTTACAGGAAGAATATTCTCTTCATCGAAAAGTGTTGCGCTTCTGTTCACAAATAATTCAGAACCATTTATATTATGATCATGGAAATTCTTGTAAAAAGCTCTCGATTCTTCAGCTGTTACTCTAAAATTTAAAAATATATTGATTAATTTTTGTTTTATTTAATATCTGAAAATAATTATTTGAACTTTTTCCTATAATTTAAATATACATACAATATTGGAATAAAGAAATCATTCAAGCTAGCCATGAATTGAGTGAATATAAATAAAAACATTAACACTAATCCAAGTGGTATGCTCGATCCAACTTTAAAGTATTGTAACATAAGACTTCCTTTAACAACACCACGCGATGTACCTTCCATAAAATGATCTAATTGTTCTAGATCTTCTTCTTCATCCTCTGCATCTGTATCACCTCCACTAGCATCAGGTGTTCGACTCTTTAAAAAAAAAAAAAAAAAATTATAAAACTAAACATTTTGTTTAATTTACACATATATATTGAGAAGCTAAATATTTTGATTGTATCCATTTATTAGTTATCTATAAAATTATTAGAAGAATCTTACTCTTGTGCTTGATGAAGAAAATTGATGTCGAATATTAGATCTTTCAACAGAAGAATCATCACTAGTATCTCCTTCTTTATCGTCAGCAATGAGACTGCTGTATTCAGAATGTGCAGTTAAAAGTTCGTGATAATCATTATATTGATACATCTTTCCTTGATCCAAAAGAATGATAGAATCTGCACCTTTGATGTATTGGAGTTGATGCGTTGCCAATATTCGTGTTTTACCGCCTAAATATTTTTGTAAACATTCTTCAAACAAGTGTTTTCCCACATGTGCATCAACCTGCAAGTAAATAATGTATCTTTTTAAAATTTTATCTTTACTTTCTTATTTTTAACAATGTGATATAATATAGAATGTAAAAATAAAATCTAATTTTTAATTCAAATAAATTAGCTAAAATCTTACCGCACTTAAGGGATCATCTAGCAAATAAATGTCTACCTGCCGATAAACAGATCTAGCTAGATTAATTCGGGCTTTTTGTCCACCTGACAACGAATTTCCTCTTTCTCCCACTATTGTTTGATCACCTTGAGGAAATTGTTTGAAATCTTTCAACAGCGCACAAGCCTTCACTACCCTCTGATATCTTTGTCTATCAAACTCCTGACCAAATAAAATATTTTGTCTAACACTTGCTCCGAAAACCCAAGCATCTTGACTTGCATAACTTATACCACCTTTTACTCTTATATTACCTTGAAGTAAATTAATTTCTCCAAGAATTGCCGAGATAAGCGAACTTTTTCCAGATCCAACCATACCAATTACTATGTACAGCTTTCCTTTCTCCACTTGTAAATTAATATTTTCAAGTGTAGTCTCGGAAGAGAGCATGTCCCATTTAGCTGTGACATGATCTAATTTAACAGACCACGTTTCATTACGCGCATCATTCAGCTTTCTGTAACAAACAAAATAATGCATTTTTAAATAAAGATAGAAACTTTTCATGCTAATTTCATGTTAAAACATTAAAATTAAAAATTTCATGCTAAAACGTTTTTTAACTTACTTGAAATTGTTGATTTGTTTGTTTTCATAATCGCCAGAACTATTTTTCAACAGATCACTCGCACGCATTACTAGACTTTGCCTCTTTTTATCACTGGACCTTTCATCGTGAGTTACATCCTCATCTATATATGGAAGATCTTGTTTGGAAGTTTTTGTAGAATTATGTTTGGAGTCCAAATTTATTGTTCCGTTAGAAGCGGTTAGCAACAGATCATTGGTAACATTGCCTGTCTGAAATTCTTCAAAAGTTAAAAAATTTTGTAACCTTCTTACTGCTACGATGCACTCGGCAATTTCCGCAAAACCACGAACGAACATTCCAGACATCGTTTGTGCTAATATATTGAAGTACGAAGAAAATACAAAAACTTTATCGGCAGTGAGGTTTCCACCCGTCATCAACATCGTTACCAAAGTACAAAACAACGCCATGCGTGTGGTGAAAAGATTAAAAGTCATGTAAATACCACGAATGTAAGAGCTTTTCTTTACAACTTTGAGCTCCAGACGACGTGCTAGTTCCACCAAAGCACAAAACGGTTTTTCCCATGCGTACATTTTTATTACCTGTACACCGGATATTATTTCATCCATAAGACGAACTCGTTCATCCGTTTTAATAGACGTCTGCAGCCGAAATTTGGAAGACAATTTCCCTGTGTAAGCTGAACAATTGATATCGTGATTAAAAATTATGAAATTATAAACAAATACTACATATTTAAAAGATGAAGCTAATGAATAGATTTATAATACATTTATAAGATACACAATGCATATATTTTTTTATTTATTAATCGCACATAAAATTTAACTATTAGAACAAAATTTCAAGTACATTTAATTTAAAAATATAGACATATACCTTGTATAGGTACGACAACGAAAACAGCAGCGATACCGATAAGTCCAGCGTATCCAGCTTCATGATACATGAAGTAAGCTATTATCAGAGCTGAAAGTGGAGCCGACCACATGTGATGTATGAAAATGGAAACAAGATCAAATCGATTTACATCATTGGCCACTAGATTGACTATTTTACCAGGCGCCGTTTCACCCAGCGCAGTATTACTTAAACGCAGTGCCTGTTTTACAATAGAAAGGAATATTTTATAAATGAGTATGCGTTAATGTATAAATATAATTTTCTTGGCATTTACTCTCAGAAATTAATCGATGCATGCATTGATTTAAACATTTTGTGAGAACAATTAGAATTACGAAGAATACGCTTGAATCGATAAAAAAAAAAAATTATTATTCTAAATAAAATAATAACAAAAAAGTTAATAAAAGAAGTTAAAAAAAACTTATTCGTTAACTTTCTGCTCGAATAAAGCATTAATCACCTTTCTGTAAACTACAGAACAGACGGCAACTCTAATCCTTCCGCCTATATGGAATGCACCAAATATAACTTGGTTTATAGTTATCACATTGATGGCAGTTGCAATTGAAATTCCGCCAGCGTAAATGAGCGCTGTCTCATAATCAGTCGTCGGTTCTGGCTTGAAGTATTGAAGAAGCGCGCCCAAAAGCATCGGGGTTCCTAATCTGTTGAGAAGAATTTTGATAGTTTGTTAAAATTATAAAATAATTAATTATTATGGAAATATATGTAGGAATCTAGGTTAAGAAATTACCTGAGAATAAATTCGTTAAGTACTTGAATGCAACCTAATATAAAGTATTCGAAGAGAAAAGTGCGAAAAATAGTCTTGAGTAAATTTGGACGGCGTTTTCCTTTTTTTGCATTTTGTAACTCTGCTCTCCATTGTCTAGAAAGTTTTGCTTTATTAGTTACAAGTCGTAAATTCTAATAATAAGTTTGAAGGACGCGCATGATTTCAAAATAATATTATAACTTAAAAAATGGAGAATATATTACTAATTAATGAAGCAGTGAAAAAATATATAATTTATATAATTGAATTCATTTACTCGCGCGTATATTAACGCGTTATTTTGAAATATTTAATTATGAAAAAAATTAAAAAAGAATACGTTAAAGGAATACTAACTTTTCTAATCGGTCGCCAAGCACATTCGATTTATCAGTCTTAAGTGGATCGTACAAATCTTCAATACCTAAGACTTTGCTGTAACCTTTCTTGAATAAATCTATAGTCCACCTAAGTATAAAAAATTAAATTTCTATCTAAATTTAATCAAACTTTTTAATGAATTATATTTAAATTTTATAATAAATTATTAATTTTGTATTAAATTAACTATTTCTGATTTCAAATTAATGTTTATATAAATAATGAATATTATAATTATTATAAAAAAAAAAAAAAATAAAAAAATAAAAAAAAAAAATACACTACTCACCACCATACTAAGACTGAAAATGTATTTGCCTTTTCCCGTGGATTTGAATTATTGATAGTTTTTCTGGAATCCATGACTGAAACGTTTCATCGGGTTTTAGCTGCATCCACTCTTCTTTATGTTTCACTTAAAAATTTTTAATATTTTTATACAAAAATATAAATCTTTAACTATTTTTTTTTTTTTTTTTTTTTTTTTTATATACACACAATTCTAACTACATAACGGAATTTTATATTCCGTTAACCGTAAATAGCAATGATATGGAAGTCTTATAAATTATAAAACAGTTATTCACTTTTAATAACAACAATCGAAGACACTGACTTAACTACAGTTTAATAATTTCCTTATATTAATCAATTATTTTAGTTTCATTAATAATCACTTGAAACTGAAGAGAAACACTTCACTCTTTTCTTCTATATCTTCGATTTCCAACACTTATTCAATTGAATTTATTAATATCGTATAAAAAGTAGCACAGTTTATCATTGTTCTAGTATCTTCGGATGACGTCGATTATCTTTGCAGTAGGGCTGATTGTAATCGTTTGAGGTAACAGCTGTTCCGATTCCTATATTTATAAGAAAATCATGAATTCAATTATTATTATTATTATCAAGAAGACTTATCTAAGTGTGTTGAAACTTTTAAAAGAATAATACGTCATTTCTGTAGAAGAATTAATAACTGCAGCGTCACTTATCAAAATATGGCCAACCAAAGGCTTTAGATTGTTTAAATAATTCTGTTTTTAGGTAATTTTAATGATGGGTTCTAAAATGTTTTTGTGTTAAAATTTCTTTAATTTTCTTAATATTATTTTTCAATATTTCATTGTAAATGTTTTAATTTTAATTAAAAGTGGTAATGTTGACTATCTATATCTAAAATGTTTATCATAATTTTTTTTTTTTTTTTTTTTTTTTTGAAATATTAATAAATATTACAATGTGTGGCGTAATTTATAATTCTAATTAATAATATAATTTTAATTTACACGAATAATATTAGGCTTGTTGTTTATTTTATAGTTTTTAATTATAAAATTAGAAAAGAATTAAATATTAAATGGAAAAAATGTTTTACATACAATTATAATATTTATAAGCTTTAAAAAATGTTTTATCGTCTATACCGAGGAGGAAATTTGAATATTCGATAAGGATTAAATGTAAAAAGTTTCTTATCCATCGGTTACGATTTTGCCTATTTCACAATAATTATCAAGGCTTATGCACTTAATTAATTTATTAACAACTCATTTAAAAATAGCTTTCGAAATCGCGAACGTTTAAAATTAAAGCTATTTTATTTTTGTTTTCTGCTATAGTTTTATTTGTAAAAATCTCTAGTTTAATCAATCTTTATATATGTGTAATAACTGCAATAATATTTACTACGATATTTTAATTTATAAAGGTTAAACTAACACAATAGATTTTTTTATAATTAACAATGTATATTAAATTAATTTGTCGAAGGTGTTTTAAGAATTCAAGACACGTTCGCAGAAAATTTTTCGAGAACGTTTCCTGCAATGTCTTTATCTATATGAATTCATTAAACATGTCATATTGTTTGGAATTTGTAAATTATTCAAAATTGTTATTATACCATTACGCCGAATATAAAAACTGTTGGCGATAAAAATTATTATCATTATTATTATTATTGTATGAAATATATCTTTATTTTAAATGTCACCGAATTTCGTAACCAAGTGCAACAAGACGCTGTTGAGAATTGATAATTATTTACAAAAAAAATTTAAGTACATTTTGAAACGGAATAAAATTACAAAATCCTAATAATCGTGCGAAGGTTAAATAATAAAAATAAACCGGAGAAAAAACAAACTAGTATAGCTTTGCGATCATCTATTAGTAGCAAAGTACACTTTGGTAAGCCCATTGTATATGTAAAGTTTGTTCAATGATCTCTGCCACTCCTACGTTTTACTACGCTCGACGAAAAGAGAACAGCATAACGACGGTGGAAGAAAAGGAAAAAGAGTCGAATCAGGTAACATAAGCATCAATTAAACGTCGTCGTCGTCGTTCGCGTATAACAATGAACTTGTTAAATCATCGTTTTATATCTGAACTGACTTATTCGTATACGCGATGTTATCTTTTATTATCGTTTGGCGTCTTCTTCGACGCTGTACAAATAGTAATGATTATGGCTCATGAAAAATTAGACGCCTTTGTGTGAGCCAACGGAGAAGAAAAAAACATAATTTTTGATAAAATCCATCTTTGCGGAGATGTGGAGATTGAAAGAGCGCCGTGGAATTCAAGGGGACGCGATTTGATTACCGTGGGTGTTTTTTTTTTTCACTTTTCGATATTTTCTCTTATTAGATAAGCGATTATTAATTATTGTTATCATTAAACATCGTAAATTTATTCAAAAATTAAATATATTAACAATTTTATGTACATAATTTAAAATTTATGAGTAAATATGATAAAACTATATTCTTTTATATTTATTTACAAAACTTAAAGTACATTACTTAAGATAATAATCGACATTTCAGAAAATCACTTATCATTGTTTAACTTATTTATTGCCAGCAAATTTCACATCAAAGACAAAAATCGAAGAAGTTCCTAGCTTATCAATATAATAATAGTTTAATCTTGAAATGTAAGTATGTACTTATTTTTCTTAATATGTACTTATTTCAACAAGTATTTATGAACTCGTAGAAAGTTTCAGATAAAAAGTTTGGATTTGATTCAACAGATATGAATTACGGATGTATTAAATAATAAGTGCTCAAAAATAATATTGTTTTCATGTAGGTTTATATTTAGATGAGTATCTATTTTGATAAAAATAAGTGGAGAAAATTACTGATATAAAAATCATGTAAATGTATTATTATTTTTATGGTATATTTTTTTTTATTGTATATTTTTCGTAATTATTATACAAAAAAAAAAAAAAAAAAAAAAAAAAAATTAAATAAATAAAAAACTAAGTCTAAGAATAGCATTCGAAAAAATAAATCATTGCATTTGTTTTGTAAAAGTGAATGTAATTAACGAAAGTTTACAAATTTCACATAGTGTTTAACATTTATTAATAAGAGAATTATTTAAATCAATAGGAAAAAATATCGTTAAGAGTTGTACAAAAGAATTTCGACATTGTACATAATGAACCGATCAACGTTAACACTCAATTGTCCCTGAACGGAAATTACAAGTTCACACTTAAATAGGAAGCTGCTACGATAAAACAGTTACGATTTTTCGCTCAGTCATTCCACATTTTGTAAGAAATATTTTCCGTATAGAAAGCTTGGCGGCCGAAATTTCGCGTTGTTTTAACGTAGAAAAAATTATGCAACTGTATTCTCTAATTTGTAACTTAATAAAAAAAAAAAAAAAAAAAAAAAAAAGAAAAAAACAAATTTATTGTAGGCAACGGCATTTTACGTAAGTTAAGAAATGGGCAAAGGAAAAATTTTATTGTCATTGTAGATTAGCGCCGTCATTGTAAGACAGCAGTAAATAAAATTTTACATTCGAGTTTTAAATCGTAGCGATCGCGGAAAAATTATATCCTTTTTCGAAATGTCTTTGAGTTATTTAAATTTATAAAACTGTGTAAATTTTAATAATAAATCAACCTATAGACATGTATTTTTTCCGTATAAAGAATTTTCATTTCAACACCGTTATGAGGCATGCTGCCGTCTTTAAATAGGATTATAACTGTATGTACTATAATTTTGTAAAATATCAAAATGTGCAATAACAATAAATATTTCTTAATTTATAAAAATAAAAAGTTATCTAAAAATTAGAGATTTTATAAATCCTTTGAACGGAAACGAGCAATGGAAAGAAAAAAGAATAATTAAAATGAAACGCGTTGACTTGAAAAAGTAAGCAAGTCATCGTTAAATGAATAAGCAAAATATATATTCGTTCACACTTGTATGCGTGTACTTATACATACATATATACTTTGCACGAGTACATAACAGCAGAAAAAGAAATAACTTTAAGCAAAAAATAATAGCAGATTTGAAAAAATTTTGTTAGCATACAAGGTATACTTTTTAACATTTTTTTTATTAATTTATGAATACATTTGCATTTATGAATATTTGAGAATTAATGATAAAACAATAACGTTATAAGGAAAATAATGTGATTTTGAAATTGAAAAGATGAATTTGAGATTAGTACCGATATAAATCAATCTTACAATATCTTTCTTCGATAAAAGAAAAGGTAGTAATGTTAATAATGTTCAAGGATTGAGATATCAAAAAATTTGCTAATTCGTTTGACTAATTGTTAACGATTATCAGCAATTATTTCAAATTTGATCGATTAACGATTAAATTAACTATTTATAGAATCGATGACTAAATTAATATCTTCTATTTTCGATGGCTTATAAAGATGTAAAGTAATCTGTCATCGGTTTATATTAATTCACTTATAACCGATAAATTATTGAAATGAGTACGTAATAACAATGAACATAATCGATAGTTAAAAATAGAAGAATCTAACAATATATTAAATGTAAAGAAAAGTAATTATTTTCGTATTAACTTACTCAAGATAAATTGTTGATTCAAAAAATTAACAACAATAATAAAGAATAGTATATTATCATTATTAATAAATACATCATCATTAACATGTAAAATTCCACGATCGCTTTTTAAAATATTAATCGCTCCTCAAACTAAATGCCTCTCAACATGAAAAAAAAAAAAAATTTGCATAAATACCATTTTTTTTCCATGCGCTTTTTTAAAACAAATGTCCACAATGCATGAAGTTTAAAAATAGAAAAAGATGATATGACGAGACCACGTATACATAAAATGTATACAGCACTTAGACAATCGTGTGATAAGAATGAAGAAATGAAAAAAAAAAAAAAAAAAAAAAATGAAAGGAAACATATGAGGAGAAATGGTAATTTTCAAAGAACAGCTGTTAAGTCATTGAATGAGCTAATGTCATAAGTTTTTTAAAGAAATATATTACAGATTTAAGTCCGAATTTAAAAACTATTTTAATTTTTATTTATAGTTTTTATTTTCAATTAAAAAATGTCTAAAGGACATTTTATTTCATCTTGAAAGCTTGAATAATTTCATTTTCGTCATACTCGAATATGTATAATCCAATGCATATTATACAATTTTTATTTTTTCGATTAAATATATTCACATGTGTGTGTGTGTGTGTTTGTGTTCGTGTGATGATAATACTTTAAATAAAAATATCAATTTCTTTACGAACTTCTAAAGAGCGTGCGTAAATATAGAAAAGTTTAGAAAACAAATATCTAATTTTATCGATGCTAAATTTAACCACGTGAAAAATAAAAGTTCACGTTAAAACCATATCCGTTACTTTGATGAATAATGTCACTCGCGGTACTGTTATATAATTCTCGAATCAAACGGTTTGGCAAAGCAAATCAAGTTGTTAAGTGAGCTGCGTGTATACACATACATGTATAGTATTAAGAAGAATTCATTGGTACAATTTTCTTTTTTTTTTTTTTTTTTTTATTTTTCATGTAAAATTTAATCAATTTTTTTAAAACATGTATATAAATAATTTTTTTAATTCAATTTTTAACAACAAGTTTTGAAAAAATGGATTTAAAAACTTTGTAGTATTTAATTAACAAACTATATTTTGAGACGTTATTGATCCAAGCTATTTTTTGTTTTTTTATCGTCTGTTATCGTTAATTATTATAAAACTTAAAATTTACAGACTTGTTGGTATGTTACATTATTTGCAAGATTTCATCATTACCGATGCGTTAATATGATATAATATAAACAATAAATATTATATCCTGATTTGATTAACTTGAAACAATTGCTTTAAGTTAATGCTTTGGACTATGAACAACAAATTAATAAAAGTATAATAAAAGTATAGTTATTTTCTAGTTGTAAGATAAATTATCGAATTAAATTTATTTTAATATTTTACAAATGATGGAGTTCATTGTTCCACTAAATAAAAAGTAGCTTCTTTATTTAATTGATATGTTTAAGATAAATTTTGAAAGAATTAAGTCATTATTTATAAGTTTCCTCATTTATATATATATATATATTAAATTTTATATTTTAACTTATGATAATGAGCATTTGTATATACCAAAACGTTTTGTTTTTAGATAACGCAGATATATTAGTTTCATTTAACTCAGTTAAGAATTAATAAAAAAGCCTAAAAAATCACGAATAGAAAACGATTAAATTTTCATAAAATTTCTATACCATTGCAGACACGTTAAATAATAATCTTAGAAAAAAAAAAAAAAAAAAAATTTCCTATCGATCAACAACATGCAACGAAGCTGTAAAACTGATAATCCGATATTAATCCGATAAGCTTCGTTTCTAAATGACGTCAGACAGCAGGGAAAACGAAAGAGAAATAGAAATAGGAAAGAGAGAGAGAGAGAGAGAGAGAGAGAGAGAGAGAGAAAGCAAGAGCGACAAGAGAACAATTGTCGGGCGAGCACATCTCGTTTTACACAATACACGATTATCGTATTTGCAACTCTGAAGGAGCTGTAGACCCTATATAGTTGTTAAAGTTCAGCGGTGGCAGTCATGGTTGCTCTTATTATCGTGGATCACGGGTCAATTGCGTGGTAATTGAAGCGGCACGTGCTGTTTACTCACCCGCGCCCGCGCGCGAGTTCACTTTTAATACACATATATCTATATATATTGTATATACATCTGAATTGGTATACATGTTAGCATTTTACGTACATTGTCGTTGCTTGCGTTTCTGTGGTAGAAAAATTTAATTCTTTGCGTTCGGTTATTATTAATTTTGAGCGAAGATGGGAGTAATTCATTTTTCTATTGTTCATTAGAAATGTCTTTTGTGAGTAAACCCATTGAATTAATACTTAAAATAACGTTGAAGCAACATTGAATTGAGTCTTTTTTCTTCAAAATTAGGCTATTATTTGAAAATTTGTGAAAAATTGTAGTCACAATATTCATTAAATCTAAAAAAATTTGAAAAATAACTTTTTCAATGTTTATTGTAACATTTAACTGAAATCACTTAGCCTACTTTCGTGTCAAAATAGAGAATCCTCAACAATGATATATCAAGTAAGATCAAACAAAACATAATATATGCGCCATTCTTCTTTTAGAAAATGTGTCCGTATGTATACACATGCAGAACCAACGGTAAATACAGATTGCTCCCACGAAAGAGATTTTTCGCACTAACGAGGCTCGAAACATTTGCCGCTTGTGCTTCTCTGTACGTGTCCAGACACGCATACACGTACGCGTACGAATTATTGTTCCTGTCGACCCAACAGTAATTGACGAACGCGCATCCGTGTCGAGAGAAAATAACCTTTCCTGTTAATTCACACGTGGTGCTGACCCGAGATCGACCACGGATACTATTATTAAATAATTTAAGCGACGTTGTCAACGAGCATTGAACTTTTATTTTTTTTTTTTTTTTCGGGCGCGTACTTTTTTAATTGCTTTTATACGTTTGTTGTACTCGATGATATTCTTAATGTTGATTATAAGTATCGTTAAATAATACATTTCATTTTTAGATGAATGTGTCTCAATTTTAACGAATAAACTTATTAATTTGTGATAAAAACCAAATATTAAAATGATATAATTTTAAAAATGATTTAATACAAAATTTTTATTTTCCATATTAATCTGAATACATAAACAATTTCATAAACATTATTACACAAACATTATACTCCTACTAAGTAAAATAAAGATTTCGAATAACGCATCTAACTTGAGACATAATTTTGTTTATTTCTTTTTTCACATTCATATATTTATAGCCACGCCTACGTTTCGGTTTGTGCTTTTTTTTGCGAAAAAAACGAGAGAGAGAGAGAGAGAGAGAGAGAGAGAAAGAGAAAAGATAGCAATGTTACTTAACCAACGAGCCAACACTAGACCATTTATAAAACGAGAGGATATTTTTAATGATTGTATACATGAGCGGCCTTCGCATACTGAGTGGGCGAGGACGATTTTGCAGCAAAACTTGTGAAAATTTGGATCGTCGGATAAGTGAATTATGTTTGTTATAGCCTCGATTTTTCTGGACAAAAATCGCTGCACGTAAATATAAAGACTACTTCGTCAAAAATAAATGTACCTTTGAATGTATTTGTAAAATTTTCGAAAAATATAGAATTTTTAGATTATTCACTCATTTGAAACAATTATTTGAGTAAACATTTTAATATTAATTTCAAGCCAATACATCGCATATATTTAATCGATCGATCGATTTATTGAAAATTATTGGTTTTCGCAAAACTTTAACTGCATTATCAAACAATATCAAATGTACATTTAGCCTTATATTTTAATTTAATTGATTCATCCGTTTATTAATTATGGGTTGGTTTTTCAGTTTCATCCACAAACATAAAACGATAAGTGTTGTTACAGTTGTTCATTTTATACTGTAGCGATAATTAAATATATATGTTTATATATATTTAATATATTAAGTTATTTAAAAACATATTAATTTAACAACATATTAAGTTATTTAAAAAAATTAAAATAAAATAATGTTTGGGTAGGTGCAATTTTTATAAGGATAACTATTTTTTAATAAATTTAAATATAAATTAGTAGGCATTAATAAATTAATAAAAAAAAAAAAAAAAAAAAAACGTTAATAACATTGTAGTTAGGAGTCAATCAATTTATTAATATTCTATAAATTTTTTAATGTAATTCTAATTTAGTTATTAATTTTGCTTTAAAAATAAAAAAAGTATTTGAGCGACAAATATTTACCACGCAGATAAATTATGCGCGTAATTGATTTTTTAAATATATTATTTCGCTAAAATTTTTTTTTTTGAAATGTAAAAAACTACTGTTATATTGAAAATAATATAAATGAATTATGTAACAGAAGAAAAACAAAATTATTGGCGATTAAATAACGAATTAAATAAATAATTAGTATTGTTGCAATATTTGTATATTAAAATATAAGATGTTACAATTCTTATCTAATTTGTTGCGTTTTATATAATCGTCAACAATACTTATTATTTTGATTACTCATTCGGTTTAACTAAACAATCTAATGTAATAATTGTTGTAGATACTTTTATTAACGTTATAATCCAAAATATATCTTAACGCGATAAATATTTATTGGATCATTCTAAATTCCAGGAAGAGCCCAATTTCCTAATTAACATAATCATAATTTAATATATCGTTAACATAATTTAATCATATCATTTAGTAAAATTTATTTCGATAAATAAAAGAATAATATTATTGAAGTATCGATGAGTTTGATGTAAAAAAAAAAAAAAACTATTTTTAATTCAAAACATCAAACCGAAATGGGTACAATCTATCGACTACATAACTTTAATACAAAAATTTTAAACATTGCACGTAATTGTTATCTGGTTATGCTTGCAGGAATACTTTTTTAGCATTTGCTTAACGTCAGTCTTAATGTGAGAATCGAAAAATTATACATCATTAAAAAGAGAAATTGAACGAAGTATGCGAGCAGAAGAAAAAACCGTCTTCATCTTGCGCGCATTTGTGCGTCGGCATTTAATTACTTTGCCGTTGGCTACGTAACTTATATCGCACACGAAAATTAAATAAAGCGGGAAATCGCGAATGCTTGCTAATAAATGAAAAATGATGAAAAAAAGAAATATTAATGATTAATTTACCTGTAGGAATGTGGCAGATCCTTCTTTATTTGTGCAGCGCCAAGTGGTAGAAAAATCAAAACGTCGGTTACGGCAACCTTAACCTCTTCTACTCGAATCGAGCGCCAGAATAACGAATACTATAGGCCAAATACGGAGAGGTGTATGCGATTCAATTGTAAATTCTTTTCCACTAGAGGATAAGTTAAACTTCTAGTATTCAAGCACACACAAGGCAAGAAAAATTCTCAAAAAACTCGAACTGCAGATAGAAAAGAAAAATAGTTGACGCCGCACCATCCGCGTGAGTCAGCCCGCCGAAGGCAACTAAGCCTGGAGCCGCTGACGCACACACTAGTATCTATATACTTGAAAGTGCTGTCGCGCGGATCTCTCTATCTCCTCGCCTCCCCCTTCTCTTTTCTGTTTTTTTCCTGCTCTTAGTGTTAATCATCTTCAACAGCAGCGCATTCTAAATTACTAGCCTAAACTTACCTAACCTCAATCGCCACATGATGCAGTTCTAATTTTTTATTCTAAGGCTTTTTTCACAATATTGTGCGCATTCTTGTAACAACTTGTCTATACTTAATGCCCGATATATTTAATTTTGTATTTCGGTAAAGTAATTATTTTAATACACATATAAGGTGAATTGTGAAATCATGAATGTCGTATTATGTATATAATAAGCAAGCGTCAGTAAATGTGTAAAGTAATTTTATTTAATTGATTATTTACATGATATCAAACGCGCGTATTAATTGTATAATTAGAAGAGATAAAATTTTTTTTGTGATTTGATTAAAATCTGTATATGAAAATAATTTTCAAAAAATTTATTATTAAATTAAAGAAATTATTATTACAAAAAAAAAAAAAACAGTTTCTTTTAATAACTAATTTTTTCATTTAAAACATCCCTACTAGAAAAATTAATAGCAAATAACTGAAAAGAAAAGTTAACAATTGATAATAACTGATATTAACTGATATAAAATAAAATTTGGAGTGCAGATATCAAATATTTTTTTTTTTTTTTTTTTTTGCAAATATTGACTATTGTGTACAATTTTAAATTATAAGTTTTAATGTAAAAAAAAATCACTTCTTTTCAAATTTAGCAGTTTTTTTTGACAGAAAATTGTCAGTGCAATTTTTAACGAATGTTTTTACATTTTTAAAATGATTGTTTATTTAAAAAATATCATTATATGAATATACTGATAATAAGTGTTTATAACCAAAATAATTAATATCAACAGTTATCAACAGTTTTTTTTCAGATATCACCGTTTTTTTGCTTTTTCAGATATTAACTGTTATATTCGTTTATTTGTTTCCGCTAGATTTTATTGTGCAAATAAAATCTGTACATTTAAATTGAAATAAATTGCTAATTAAAAATTTGTGATGTTTAAAAACATATCAATGATTTTTCAATTTTTTTAAGAAACTTATTGTGCGCTCATCTTTATGCTCATTTAACAATACAATTACGATTGCTTACATAAGAAATTTTTTTTTCAATTCTAGTAAAAATAGTGTTTACATCTTGCACAAGCATATTTTTTTTATTGAATGATGTAATATGGACGACAAAATATTACCGACTGCACCGCAATGCATTTGAATTTTTTTCCATCATTCATTAATAAAATTTAAATGTATTTTTTCATTAAAATATTATTAAAGAAACGTGGTAAACCAATGCAATAAATTTTGATGGTTTTTTTTTGGCCAAAATTAATTTTAATTTATATAAAAGAATATAAGGCGTATATATGTAATATGTTCATATGTTCTAAAGAAGATGATTAATTAAAGAATGATTTTGTATGCAGAGTCACAAATAAAAATTATCATTCTTATATGATATATACGAATGCAAACAACGTATTCGCATATATGAAAAGTATTCATATCTCGACGTTACAAGTCATGGTTTTATTCGACGATGAGAGCAAATAATTTTTGGAAATTATTTCTATTAGGCACACAAACTATTATAATTTGAACTACCATTAAGAAAAATTTAATCTGTCATCAAGAGATGTTAATAACACATCGTTCAATAAGTCCCGAGACTAACAACGAAAACAACATTTTTTTTCAAAAATCATTTTTATTCATCAATATAATCTCCTTTTAGAGTGATACAATCTTTCCAACGCCTTTCCAACATTTCTATACCATGTTTATAAAAGGATTTATCCTTTGCTTCAAAATAGGCTTCAGTTTCGGCAATGACCTCCTCATTCGAGCCAAATTTTCCCTGGAGCATTTTTTTGAGATCAGCAAAGAGCCAGTAGTCGCTGGGGGCTAAATCTGGCGAATACGGTGGGTGGGGAAGCAAATCAAAGCCCAATTCGTTCAATTTTGCCATTGTTTTCATGGACTTGTGGCATGGTGCATTGGTGCAATCGCGGCACCCACTTGGAAAAAATCTTTTTCATGCTCAATTTTTCATGAAGGATTGTAAATACGCTTCCAGATGATCATTGTGTGTCATTTCTGCAATCTCACAGACCTTCACTTTGCGATTTTTCATTACAATTTTTAACACTTCACTCACATTTTCTTGTGTGACGGCTTTCAATGGCCTACCCGAACGTTCCGCATCGTTTGTGTCCGTACGACCACGTTTAAACTCAGCATACCAACGACAAATCGTTGGTTTGGATGGAGAGGAGTCCGGGTAATGTTTTTCAAGCCATTGCTGGGCTTCTACGGTGTTTTTACCCATTAAAAAACAATGTTTTATCAACACGCGAAACTCGCTTTTTTCCATTTTTCAAACAAATTACAAAGTGACTTTACTCTAACCTCGATAACTCTGCTGTCTGTGATCCGATCGACGTGAAATTTATACACGTTTCATGTAAAGGTTCGTACTTTATGGAAACGTGGCCAGTTTGGTACTACTAGCACCGTCTCTGGGTTAGTCTCGGGACTTATTGAACGATGTGTTAAAACCTTGCACTGCAAAATCTCGAGCAATTTTTTAAAATTAGATATAGAAAAACTTGTTTTTTTAATCATAGTTATTCGAATTTGAAATTTGCTTACTGTTATTATTATGTAAAGATTATCTAAAGAATAATTCGTTAAAAGAAATGTTTGCCCAACCCAAAAAACTTTATTGACGAAACTGTCAATTTATTTTGCAATGAAAATAAATTGTATCATGAGTTATTATTATATTTAAAATACATTAATACTATAATCTAATATATATAAATTCCATATTCCTATTGCATATGACTTCTGTCGTAAGATTCTCTTGCCATCATAAAAAGCTTTTGGAACATTGTATCGCCAGTTTTCTTTACCAATTCATAAAATTTACTCGATGTTTTTTGAAGCAATTTGTAGGGATGATCAAATTCCTTGTGCAGAATCATTCAGATTAGAATATAATAATTATTATTTAATAACATTGCATACTTACAACTAAATATCCTTCATCCATAAACATAATCTTATCGCTATCAATGATTGTATTAAGACGATGCGCTACGGTAAGTACAGTGCAAGTATGGAAATTCTCCCGCACAATTTTTTGGATTAAACAATCCGTTTTCGAATCTACATTCGCTGTAGCCTCGTCTAATACAAATATGCAATTTTTTCTCAAAAGGGCTCGCGCTAAGCAAAGTAATTGCCGTTGACCGATGCTATAATTAGCGCCTTTGTCCAATATCTTGCAATTTAAACCATCTTTTGTTTTCGCAAATATACGTTTAAGAGTCACCTAAACATTTTTATCATTAAAGCTTTCAACATAACTAAATTTAAAATTAATTTTTTCTTAAGATATGATGAAGTTTTTTCAGTAAAAATTACAATTTAATATGATAGCTAAGAATCAAGTAAATTCAAATGATTCTAATGGAGAATATTTCTATATATCACATTATAACTTTAATTAAAATGCCAATATGCTTCACAGGCTTAAACAATGAAATTTCTACTGGAAAAGTTTCTCCCGCAATTTTACCTGTTCCAAAGCTTTCCATATACTGTAATCAGTAAATTTATTAAATGGATCTAAATTATATCGCAGGGTACCAGAAAATAATATTGGATTTTGTGGAACAATTGATATGTGACTCCTTAAAATTTGAAGCGAAATTGATTTAGTATCTACTCCATCAATTTCTATAGCACCTTCAATTTCACATAATCTAAATAAAGCAGATATCAATGATGATTTACCAGCACCGGTTCTTCCGACTATTCCCACCTGTGAAACAAATTATTCATTAATTTATTATGATTAAATTTTATGATAATTTTATTTTATAGATTATGTTAAATTATAAAGACAAAAAAATTGTTATTAAATTAAATTACGCATTAAAAAGTAAATAAAAAATAAAGAATTAAAAACAATAATACTTTGGAGGAATATTACTTTACCTTTTCTCTAGGCCGAATAAAAAAATTAATTCGTTTTAAAACTGGTTCTTTATCTTTAAAATATCGCACCGACACATTTTTAAATTCTAAGCGACCTTGACTTGGCCAATTTCGTAACGGTATGGTATAAATTGTTAATAATATATTTTTTTTTTCTTTTTCTAGTGCTTTATTCTCTTCTGGCGAAAGATTTTTATACTCTAATAACCTTTCTACTGCTGGCAATTGAATCGCTAGGTCAGAACACAAGATGGCTCCAATTCCAATAAATACAGTTACGTTTAAAAGTTGTAATAAAATTAAACCTACTCCACCTCCATTAAAACCTAAAATAAAAGAATGCAAAATTATCTTTTGCTTTATATTTAATACTATCAATTTTTCCATTAAAATTTAATTAATGCATGGAATTTTTATATAATCTTTTTAATTTTTTTTGCATTTATTAATGTACCCAAATAATTTAGATAATTTTATTAAATTAACAACTTACTATCTTTATAAATGATTATACCAAAAATAATACATAGAGTACAACTAAATGCAAATAATCTCAATGATATTCCTAAAGCGAATCTACATGATTGAAGATTGTACCACGTACGAGTGTTTAAATCTTGAAATTTTTCGAATTCTTCTTTTAATATTTGTTCACTTCCATTTGCTCTTACAGTAGTTATTCCATTAAGCGTTTGATTGAGACATGTTAACAATAAAACCCGAGCTGGAAATTCAACAATATGACAAGTATAATTATGTTAATTCCTTTAAACATATGATCAATTTATTTAACAATGACTGATTATTTTATCATTTTTGTATTCTTACTCTCTTTTTCGTACATTACTATCAGCTGAATAGTTTTGAAAAAAAATTTTCCAACAAAATAACAAATGATAGCAATAATAATTAGAGGTATTGCAAAATTTAAATGGAGAGAAGTAATAATTATCGCAGATCCGGTCATCGATAAAATTAAGTGGGCACATTCAATTGTAGATTGAGGTAAAAATTGATCAATAGTCGATACGTCTTTGGAAAACTGATTGAGAATCATTCCACTAGGATTCTTATGGAAAAACGTTATACTCGTTCTAATCAAAGATTCAAAGGCTGAGTTATGCAGATTTTCAGTACTACGTAAGCATAAATTAGAGTAAACTGTAGATCGTAAAAAAGCAAATACTAAAAGTAAAGAAATAATTACTGTATAAAAATAAATATATAAGTTAACATCGATTGTGTAGAAATCTTTTGTTTCTTTAACATCACTGATAGTAAAACGTGAGATGTTCATAGAATTATTATAATCGGATGTCTTAATGATGTTAATGCTGCAAAAATAATGACTTGAACGATAAATTTAAAATTGTTTAAAATAAACGGCAATCATACTTACAAAATCAATATGTATCTGTCATTAAAGCAGATAAACATTTGATATAATATAAAAAATGATAAGACCTCTAAAATAAAAAATAAACTGGATCCTGTTCGAAAGTAATCAAAATATAAACGTCCTATTTTATTTTTATTCAATGGTTTTTTTATAGCATCCTCTATTTTTCGATATTTATTTCCTTCAATAAACGTCTTGTCTTCAACCGTTAGGAAGTTCTAAAAAAATTAACATCGACTTTTGAATATATTATCTGCAATGTTTGTAAATTTATTTAACTGAATTATAGTAATATTTTAGATATACATTTGTTATCATATTTTTCAAAGATTTTTGAGACATTATTAATTTAGAATAATTTGGACAATCATGCAAAAATTGATTGTAATTGGAAAAATACTTGGCTTTTCCTTCATCTAGAACAATAATACCATCAACATCCTTAATATATTCAAGTTGATGGGTAGCCAAAATTCGTGTCTTATCATTCAAATAAGATATAATACACTCTTTGAATAAATGTCTTCCAACTGTGGCATCCACCTGAAAGTCATGAAAATACAATCAATTGATTTTTAACAACACTAATAATTCTTCATAAGTTTTAAATTTGTTATACCGCACTTAGAGGATCATCTAGTAAGTATATATCGGCTTGCTTGTAAATTGCTCTGGCCAAATTGATTCTAGCTTTTTGACCACCAGATAACGATAAACCTTTTTCACCTACGACCGATTCATCCCCTAAAGGTAACTGCTTAAAATCTTCATTAAGCGAACACGCTCTTATAACGCGATTGTACAACTGCCGATCAAAAGATTTTCCGAATAAGATGTTTTGCTTGATGGTATTTGCAAAAATCCAAGCATCTTGGGCAGCATAAGACATATTGCCTTGAATTTTTACTTTTCCGTCTATTACATTGATTTCACCCAATATTGCCGATAATAACGAACTTTTACCAGATCCAACTGCACCAATAAGAGCATACAATTTTCCTCTTTCAAATCTTAAATTTAAGTCGTGAAGAACGGCAGTTGATGAGCTAAGATTCCACATTAGGGATACATTTTCAAATTCTACTATCCTATACTTCATATGATTAATTGAATCTATTGATGTTAAACTTGATTAAAAATTTTTCCATCTCATTTATGAAAATATTAATAATGTATTATAGATACAAACCCATGTTAAAAGTATTATTAAGATTTGAAAATTTATTTTGTTCATATTTTATAATATTTTTCCTAGAACATTCATCGAGCATCAATAATGATTGAACATGATTTAATGAATCCAAACTATCTGCAACTGCCACTAACCCTTTCAAACTGAGTGTCATCATATCTGATAGTGCAACAAAGAAAGGAAAAACAACAAAAACATTTGACGCTGACAAGTTGTGACCGAATTTATACAATGCTATTGCAGTACAAAAAAAAACTATTCGTGGTGCAGTCTGATGAAAAATAAATATCGTACTTCGTAAATAAGAATATTTTTCTAGAATATTTGTTTCCAGTTTTCTTGTTTCTGATACAAGATTACAAAAAGCTCTTTCCCAAGCATACATCTTTATTATTTGCACTCCACTGATAATTTCTTCAATCAATTGGACTCTTTTATTAGTCACAAAAGTTGCTTGTTTCATATATTTTAGTGATAATCTCACGATTATTACTGCATAAGTAATATCATTAGTGTAAAATAAATCTCTACATGCATGGTATTTAAAATACGTAATCAATAAAACATTAGTTTCTTTATATATATACTAGGTTGTTCAAAAAGTTTTGAAAGCGGAAATGAAGATACTTTTCTTTGTTGGTGAAATCACTTTTATTGCTCAGTATAATCTCCCATAAGTTCAATACACTTGGTGCAACGGTCTTCCAACTTGTTTATCCCATCATGGAAATGACTTTCTGCAAGGCCTGCAAAATACTCCTCTACGACGGCTATAACCTCTTCGTTTGATGAAAAATGCTTCCCACAAAGGAATTTCTTGAGGTGTAGAAACAGCCAGAAGTCAGAGGGAGCTAAATCAGGCAAATAAGGTGGATGCTGCAACAATTCGTACTTTAATTCGGTTATTTGAGTGATGGTTTTTTGAGCTGTGTGAGCGGGTGCATTGTCTTGATGAAAAATGATTTTTTTCTTGTGCAAACCGGGTCTTCTTTCACTAATTTTTTCATCCAATAGGTCCAATAGGGCCTCTGCTAAATCTCTCTCGATCAATAGACGATTTTCCAAAACCATATCCTGTACTTTTGCTATGAATGCTGGTGTTGATGCACTTTTTGGACGTCCTGAGCGTGGATCGTCTTCAACGCTTTTTCGACCACGTCTCAACTCTAAAACCCATCGATGCACAGTTGGAAATGAAGGAGCAGATTCCTTTAACACTTTCACCATTTTTGTATGAATTTCCGTTGCTGATAAACCTTCCAAAACAAAGAATTTTATCACTGCACGATATTCGGTTTTTTCCATTGTAAAAAAAATACACTGACACGTCAACTTCAAATGGCTTGTAAACAAACAATGAATTGACAGAGTGGAATGAAACTTTGGGTATGTTTATATGAAAGATAAAATATTAAAATGGCGTAAAAATTTTAGTTCTTCTACTGCTCTATAGATGTCGCTTTCAAAACTTTTTGAACAACCTAGTAAACTTTCGCTGACACTAGGTTTGCTAAGTGTTATCGATTTAACCTCTCTGAGAAAACTTTTCGTTAATTTACTTCAATATATTTTACGTCAAAATATAAAAATAAAAAAAAAATAATAAGGCAAATGACTATGACTGCACTGTGATTCCTTTTTTCTACTTCAACTTTTTAATAGATAAGTCAATACTAACTTATGGTAAACCTAGTGTTATATATATTATAGTGTTTATAAATGTGTAATAAAAAATATAATTGATTTACCTTGAATAAAAATCATAACAGTTAAACTGGCCATTCCAATTAAAGAAGCGTAATAACTTTTTTTATAAAATGCAAACATAATAACTAATGCTAATATTGGGGTAGACCAAATAAAATTTATATAAATAATCATGTAATCTAATTTAAAAACACTGCTGGCCATTATATTAATTATGTTGCCAGGTGGCATCTTACCAAAAGCTAGTGTATTTAATTTTAATACCTCAAATATTAGAACAATAAGTCAAACAAGTATATTATACAAAACATACATTTAAAATAAATAATATATATAAAACATACTTTTCGATACATCAAAGAAGAAACCGCTATTCTAATTCTTGCACCAAAATGTAAAGCATTGTAATTAAAGTTATTTGTTAATACAATTTTTATAAAGTTGGCAATTATAAAAATACTGGCAAAAATAAGTGCATCAGTTATAGCTATAGTCGATCTTACTTTAAAACACGGTAGTAAGAGTCCAAGGGATACTACCTCTGTAAGACTGATAAATTATTTTAAAAATTATAATAATTTTTAGAAAAAAAATTGACGTGATCTTTATATTTATAAAAATTTTTATAAGTATTATTATCAAGTTATCAACCTGCCAAACTGATATACCATATGTATATCTTATAAAAGTATTGTAAATTTTGAAAGAAGCAATAGAATCATAAATAAATAATGAACTTACGTTAAAAATTCTATAATCATATGTAGAAACGAAGCCCAGAAAATCTCCTTATAAAAGGTTGACAAAATAACTTTGACTAAACTTGGCTCTTTGTTAAATTTTCTTGCAATTTTTAGATGCGTAAGCCAGTTTCTAAATATAAATAACAAATATTTCAATTAAATAATCGAATAAATCTTTAAGTACGAAAACTTTAATAGATATATAAATAGCAGACTTTTCCAGTTTGTCACCAAGAATATTTGCTTCATCAGTTGGTAATGGATCATATAAATCTTCGATTAATAATTTATTTTTATGCCCTTTTACGAAAAGCTCTTTGGTCCACCTGTCAAGTTTTCATTAAGAATAATTTTTAATATTTTTAAAATAATCATCTGCAATTAGAACTTACCAATAGAAAAACCTGGCCATAAAATTTGTATTTCTTTCTCGGTTTGGTTTACTTTTTGTGATAGTTGAGTCCATTGGAATCAGATATTTCTTTAACTCTTCCGTAAGTAATTTCTAGAAATTTTATAATTTATTTATATATTAGATAGTTGTTGCATATAATAAATTAAAAATATTTATCTCAATCCCCAAACATATAAAATACAAAAATTATTTTACAAAATATATTCTAAAATATTTTAAAAAACACAGCACTTAGTTTGTAACTTCTTTATTTTTTTGCATAACATTAATCATTTTTAGTATTTAAATACGTAAGCGATAAATAATTAGTTATAATTATTTTTAAAAACATATTCGTTATCTTTTTAAATTAATTTTACACTACACTACACGTTGCTTAAAAGTAGTTTCTAATTTTTTCACCTCGCAAATATAATTAAAATTATATATATATGTTTTTATATTATATTATAAATATAATAAAACATTTTAAGAAAAAAAATCGACTCTAAAAAGACATTACACAAGAATTTATCTACACGATTAAGTAGAAGACCATATTATGAGACACATTTAATGTTGCATTGAAACTTCTTATAACATAAAATATATTTGAATAGCAAATACAATTTTTTTGCATTTCACCGTTATTTGATCTTTAATTGATGAATATAGATTTCATTTATAATTAAATTTCAGTTAAAATAATGTTAAAATAAGTAATTTAAGAAGGTAGTCTATTTGGCCCTATTTATAAAACAGTCGGAAGTTATATGACAATTAGTTTATAATAATACTTTTAAAGTAATGTAACCATAATTTTTTTTTTTATCGTATAAACGTTTTTTTTTTCTTAAATAAATAGTATTTCTTCAATATTTTATAAATCGAAGCATTGTCTCATAATATAGATTTTTACCTTATCACTAAAATATGTATAAAAAATTAATTTGTATGAAATAATTACTCCTATCCATTGTATCACCACGCCTTCAGTGAGGTGCTAGGGCGAACACACACACTTTTATGCAATAGAAAAAGCTACCCAAAGCGAGAAATTTGGTTATACCACAGATTGTATTAAATTAGTCTATCAAATTTTTTTTTTTTGTCGAATATTCAGTATTCTATTATTATTTTTTTTTTTTTTTTTTTTTGTTTCGGTGGTAAAAAAACGGGGAATCTGCCCAAACCAGACCATCAGTGAGGACCCCTTTGCCTACCTGTAGACGCGGGGGAACCCACCGGTGTGACGGGTTCCGTAGTCACGTCAGCTCTGGCCTCGGATGGGCTCGATTGCTCGGGCACATCCGTGGCAAGGGCATCGGCAACCCCGGGGACCGTCTAACCCGCCATACGCCAGCATATGTCTGATATAAAACCATAGACATATGATGCGCGGATGAAATCTTCACCTTCTGTCCAACCTGCAGCGTGGATCTACTTTCGTATTGCTTCGCCGCTGCAGGTTCTGTCTATTCGTCAGTCCGTTCCCCGTGAGGTTGTAACCTGTCTCTGTCTCGTAATTCCTTTCATACGATCCTTTCATTCACATTCACTCACTGACTCGTGCTTATGCTACTCTTCACCAACTATTCCAAACACCCGTCCGCCTTCTTACCCCTCAAGACAGTCTCGACGAAGGTAGCTATCGCCGTCCAACTGTCCTCGTCTTGCAGCATCCTCGCCACTGTATTTTCGGGTGTGATGCTGCGTGTTTTCGTCTCTAGTGACAGTCTGTCTGTGGTCCATCGTCGGCACACATAAAACGTGTGCTCGGCGTCATCGCGCTCGTAACCGCAGTATTTACATTCCGGCGACCTAACCCGGTTACACCGAAATAAATACTGTCTAAAGTAACCGTGCCCCGTCAAGAACTGGGTTAGGTAAAAATTAACCTCCCCAAACCCTCGTCCAGTCCACGATACCATGCTGCTTATCAAGCGTCTTGTCCACGTAGCAGTGGCGTCCGTTAACCAACGGTCCGTCCATTCGCGCATTGTCCTGTCTCGTTCCTCAACTGCCGCGTTTGTTCTCCCTACGTCGGCACTTCGTTCGTAAGTCCGTTTCCGTTCCCATTCTATTATTATTAATATTATTATTATTATTATTATTATTATTATTATTATTATTATTATTATTATTATTATTATTATTATTATTATTATTATTATTATTATTATTATTATTATTATTATTATTATTATTATTATTATTATTATTATTATTATTATTATTATTATTATTATTATTATTATTATTATTATTATTATTATTATTATTATTATTATTATTATTATTATTATTATTATTATTATTATTATTATTATTATTATTTTTTTTTTTTTTTTTTTTGTTTCGGTGGTAAAAAAAAAACGGGGAATCTGCCTTAACCAGACCATCAGTGAGGACCCCTTTGCCTACCTGTAGACGCGGGGGGACCCACCGGTGTGACGGGTTCCGTAGTCACGTCAGCTCTGGCCTCGGATGGGCTCGATTACTCGCGCACATCCGTGGCAAGGGCATCGGCAACCCCGGGGACCGTCTAACCCGCCATACGCCAGCATATGTCTGATATAAACCATAGACATATGATGCGCGGATGGAATCTCCACCTTCTGTCCAACCTGCAGCGTGGATCTACTTTCGTATTGCTTCGCCGCTGCAGGTTCTGTCCATTCGTCAGTCCGTTCCCCGTAAGGTTGTAACCTGTCTCTGTCTCGTAATTCCTTTCATACGATCCTTTCATTCACATTCACTCACTGACTCGTGCTTGTGCTACCCGTCACCAACTACTCCAAACACCCGTCCGCCTTCTTACCCCTCAAGACAGTCTCGACGAAGGTAGCTATCGCCGTCCAACTGTCCTCGTCTTGCAGCATCCTCGCCACTGTATTTTCGGGCGTGATGCTGCCCGTTTTCGTCTCAAGTGCCAGTCTGTCTGTAGTCCATCGTCGGCACACATAAAACGTGTGCTCGGCGTCATCGCGCTCGTAACCGCAGTATTTACATTCCGGCGACCTAACCCGGTTACACCGAAATAAATACTGTCTGAAGTAACCGTGCCCCGTCAAGAACTGGGTTAGGTAAAAATTAACCTCCCCAAACCCTCGTCCGGTCCACGATACCAGGCTGCTTATCAAGCGTCTTGTCCACGTAGCAGTGGCGTCCGTTAACCAACGGTCCGTCCATTCGCGCATTGTCCTGTCTCGTTCCTCAACTGCCGCGTTTGTTCTCCCTACGTCGGCACTTCGTTCGTAAGTCCGTTTCCGTTCCCTAGCGAGCAGGTCAATGGGTATTACACCCGCTACCACCAGGACGGCCTCCGCTGAGACCGTCCTGTAGGCGCACGCGATACGTAATGCCCCCTGTCTCTGTACGTTTGTCAGTCGCTTGCGGTATTTCTTTACCTCAAGCGCATCGGCCCAGACTTCCGCCCCGTATAAAAGGATCGAGTGGGTGGTAGCCATAAGCAACCGTCTTTTCCCCGGTCTCGGTCCATATGTGTTCGCCATAAGGCGGGAGAGCGCGGAAACCCGCGTCGCCGCCTTATGTGCCGTCTCCTGTATATGAGGCCAGAAGGTCAGCTTCGTATCTAGAGTTACCCCTAGATATTTCACCTTTCTCCCGGTCTGCGTCTGCACCGACCCCACCGTCATCGGTATGACGGTTTGTATCCTCCTTCCGGTAAGGAGGATCAGTTCGGTCTTTGCCAGTGCTAAAGTCAGTCCGTGAGTCGTCATCCACCCGTCTACCCGTAACATTACCCGGTTTAGCGTCAGCTGTGCCAATTCTGGATTGCGCTGAACGATCACTACCGCCACGTCGTCGGCGTAGGCGATGAGTGAGGCGTTCTCAGGCATTTCCAGCCTCAGCAGGCCATCGTAAACCGCGTTCCAGAAGTCAGGTCCTAGTATTGATCCCTGCGCGACGCCCGCAGTTATCGGCCTACTTGCCTGTCCCTCCGTGGTCTCGTACGTAATTTGTCGGTCCGTTAAGTAATCTCCCGCCACCCGCAGAAGATAGGGAGGTACCCTGAAAGCCCGTAAAGCTTCCAGGATATCCCCCCACCTTGCGGAATTGAAGGCGTTCTTTACATCTAAGGTCGCGAGCAGTACTAGTGGTCTCGCGCCGTAGCAGACCCGCCTTGTCCGTAGGAAAGTTTCGGTCACTTCCCTTATCGCGCCTATTGTCGAATGGCCCTTCCGAAAACCGTGCTGATTTCCGGCCAGCCCTCCGGCGGCTGTTATCGCGCTTGTTATTCTCGGTCTTAACAACGCTTCGTAAAGTTTGCCCGCTGTGTCTAAAAGACTCAGGGGCCTATAGGAAGACGGTGTCTCGAGTTCCCCTTTACCTTTATACAAGAGGACCAATCGAGCCGTCTTCCAACGCGTTGCAAACCTCCCGGTCCGTAAGCTTGCATTGTACATGTCCAAGAGTATTCTCGGACGTACAATGGAGATTTGCCGAAGAATCTCCCCCGGGATACAGTCCGGTCCAGGCGCCTTCCCGGATTTCATCGAGGACGTAGCTTGGAGTAGCTCCACCTCACTGAATTCCGGGACAGCTAGGTCGCGGTAGTCGGGAGGCCCCTCCGTCACCGGATGGGTCGGGAAGAGACCACCCACTATCGCATCCATGGTGGTTTTGTCTCTGCGTTCTGGTGGACCGAAACTACCTAGTTTCTGTGTTACGATTTTGTAACCCAGTCCCCAAGGGTCCCTGTCCACCTCCTCGCATAGTCTCCGCCAACACCGTTTTTTACTGTCACTTATAGCGTACGTCAGTCGCTTCCGTGCTGTCTTGTACGCAACCGATAATTCCTCGACGTTAGGGTTTCCCCTTTTCCGCGCGCGATGTAATCGTCTACGACACGCGATACAGTCTCTCCGGAGAAGACTGATTTCATCGGACCACCAGTACATAGCTCGTCTGTCCGGTATGTTTCGTTTGCGAGGCATAGAAGCCTCGCACAGTTGCGTTATCAGTGACATAGTCTCTTCTACTATGCTGTCAGTCCACGTGACCGTGCCTTCCGTAAGGTCTTCTGGAACGGCCTCGGAAGGCGCTATTATTATTATTATTATTATTATTATTATTATTATTATTATTATTATTATTATTATTATTATTATTATTATTATTATTATTATTATTATTATTATTATTATTATTATTATTATTATTAATGATTCTTACTTTATTAATATTTCTCTACAAATATAGAATGAAAAGATCCCTTCTGAAGTTGGCGCCAATCTTTGATTTATATTATAATTTATACGGTAAAAATTAACTAATATGCAGTTAATTAATTAAAATATTATAATGCTTAACATTTGGTTATTGGTATTATTTGTACTATAATTCAGTATTATTTGAATATTAACTTTGAATAATTTAATTAATTGCAGGATATTACAATAAAATTGTTGCATCGATGAAAAACATAAAATCTATTTGATTAAAAAGTTTGAATATAATTGTTTCGTTGATCATTCGGTAAATTAACGGACAATGTTTTGCCGTTCTTTGTGTTAAATAATTATTAAAAGCGTAAAATACCGTTGCTGAAATAAGCGTATTATTAATGAGATAGTATTCCGCTGGTGTAACTGGTTATTCGTAAATAGTTTTAAAGTTTTAAAATACTGTTAATATTTTTGAGTAATATTTTGTTTAACCTTTCTAAATTCATATTTATAAAGTGGTCCATTTAATATATTTACGAATATTGACATTTTTTTTATTATTCTGTTATTTTAGAATATTACTTACGTAGTAAATCTTGTCTCCAATATTAAAAAAGGTATCTCTTTATTGATAAAGGAATATTAATAAGGTAAAAGTTGTTAGTAATAATGAGATATTGAATATTAAAAAAAAAAAAAAAAAAAAAAAAAAAAAAAAAATTAGCCTAATTAAGGGGTTACCCCCACTTGCGACTTTGACAAAATCGATTTTTTGTTAATTGCATTTTTTTGAAGTATAAGTATCTGAGAATATGACCTGGAAATTTTAAGTCGGTCCGAACAAAATTGACTGAGATATGAGCGTTGAAAGAGAAGAATCCGTTGTGTAAACAACCGGCTACTTTAAACTTTAAACGCGTTTTTTTCCAAATGGCATTTCTGAAGTCGGTGACCAAGATTACTCGAACACTAATGAACCGATCTTCTTGAAATTTTTCAGGCTTATTTAATACATAAAAATGTAGTCTTTAATCGTTCGATTTTTCGTTAAAATCGAACCATTAACTTTGACTGTCCGCCATTTTGTGAAAAATGAATATTTTTTTAAATTCTTCGATTAAAGACTAGTTTATACTTATATTTAACTAAATCTATCCACATTTTTTGTTTCAAATGATCCACTTCGCCGCAATGTTGGTCACCGCAAACCGTATAAATAAAAACACTATTTCATTGGCGGCCATTTGCCACTTAACAATGTAATATTTTGCAATAAAAAAATTACTGAAAGTTTTTCAAGATGTATTCTTTAAGATGATATAATAATCGTTTAAAAAAGTTTTGTAGTTTTCTTTAAAAAAATTCATGAAAAAGGCCTTTTTTGTTGAGCTACAAGTGGGGGTAACCCCTTAATACTATCTACGTTTTATTTCAATCAAATACTTATTCAGTAATTAATTTAGCGTTCCTCATTTATTTTAATCAAATGAAATCATGCATTATTTGTATTTTAATCAACTCTTCAACATAAATATTAAAATAAAAAATTTAGATATTTTCATGTCACATTTAATAAGCACCTGCTTACGTACATTCACGTTATCAAAATATTACGTAAACTCAATTTATTTTTTGCTAAACGTTTAAACCATTCTACTTTGCTATTTTCTAAAGGCGAGCGGTATTTTAGAATTATTATAAATTGTTTTATTTTAATTTATTTTTTTTAAATCATTATCATTAAAATGATGGTTTGTTACTTAATTAAGAATAATTATCATCTTAGTTGTTATGGTACTTTTCGGTATTCAGTCATAAAAAAATTGATGAAGTAATATTAAAATATAAAGAAGCAAATAAAAAGATTTTATTGAAATCTTTATATTTTGAATTTAAAGTAAATAGTAACACTTCGTTAAACATGAAATGGCAACCTGAACGTAAAAAAAATTTACGAAATACATACATAGTTATAAATAAAAAATTATTTTTAAATGTATTTTAATAACAATTACGTAGATTATTTTCTAAATAAACAGCATTTTTAAAAGATATAATTCTGAAGAAAAATAATATCGGCATTAGTAGGTATAAAATGTATAAAATAACGGAATAATTATGAATATCAATCAGCAAAAATGTATTATAAATTCAATTACTATAATTCAACTATAAATAATATACTAGGGAAAGCAATCTTACAATCAAGTGACAGCATAAAAATTAACATTAAATAGATATCTATAAAAATTTCTTTACAAATTTTTCAACAACATTAATAATAACTATTTGCTAAAACTTTTCAGTACTACATCTGCGATGCTTCGTAAAGCGTTTGCAGCAAAAAAGAAGTACGATACCGATGTGTTAACGACCTGCGAAATAATAAAAAACGTTTGCATTTCATTATGTTAATAACGATATAAAAATGTTAATTCATAAGAGTGACTGGTAAACATATTGAGCTGCACGAGAATACAGCCTTTTGCAACGAGGACCAACGGAAGTTGCGTCAAAATTATGCGAATGTCGCTCTTGAATGGCGCGACGCAGGAATCTGGCCAATGCGAGTCGTACGCTGAATTTAAACATGCTGCACTCTGAAAGTTAAAAATAAATTTTCTTTTATATCGAGCACGTGTATGTTAATAATTTTCCTTTGTTGGAACCTACCTCTTCCTATATAATATGTCCGTACCAAGCATACGTAAATATTTGTAATAATTTTGGAACCAAATAAAAACACAAGTGAACCGTATGTTCTATTCCGGCATTGCTTTTTGATGTTTGTAAAAAAATCATTTAATTAAAAAAAACAAAATTAATATAAATTAGAGAATGTAGTAATTGTTTTTTTTTTTTTATTTAAATGGCAAAATTGATCGAATATATACATATTTTTTAAGTTATAAAAATGTAAAATAATCAAAATACCTATGAAATTTGAAAAATGAGGGAACAAAGTACCAGAGTACCCGAGACAGCCAACCAAATAGTAATCAGTTCAAAGAGGTTCTCTATCCTGGCCTTAGCTTGAATAAGCAAATGATGCCTCCGAATGCAATCTTTTAAATTTTCTTTGTAATCCAAAGCCATGCGCAAGTTTTTAAATCGATTGCCAAGTATCCGAAATTTCTGGCACATTTGTAAAGCAAACAATCCAAAATCGCAATCGACACCGGCAATAATTGTCCACATGAATAGACAAGTCATAAGCTCAACACCGTATATAATCCAATGGATAATTCCTCCCGGCTCATAGGTGAATGGATAGATGAATGCGAAAGCGCGAATGTATTTGCTATATTTGATGAGAGCGAGTAATGATCCGATTGCGAAAAGCAAGAGAGTGACGCCAGTCGGAATCGAGTGTACGTACATGAAATAAGTGAACGAGGATAGACGATACAGAAAATGTGGACGATCCTTAGGATTTTCCAGATCGTATTCAAACTTTGTCGAAAGTCTTTAAGGTAAACTAGATCGTCGTGATGCAGTATAAATACGCAAATCTTTTGAAAATTAGAATTTAAGTGAAAATATGCTCGTTGAGTTTGATGTTATGGGCAAAAATAAAAAAAAATAAATAATGTATTTTAAAGTAATTTTAAAAAATTATAAAATCATTATAATCGCAATACTGTAAATTGAGATAATACCGTTCGTTCATCGAATTAAATTACCTTAATGAAGCTGGAAACCAAGCTTACTGTCTGACCCACACCTATTGCCAGTATCATATAACATCGGTAACGTTTTGGAAGCAGAAATTCGACGTCGTCAAAGTCATTGCAAAAATTGAAAAAAAAACGTCCCGAATAAAAGAATTTTTTTAAATATCAGATGACAATCCAGCCAGATGCCAGCCAAAATTAGAAATAGTTTTATGTTAGTTGAGTAACTTTTGTAACTTTGTAATTCGTAATTCACTTCAGAGATGTTTATCTTGCAAGATGTAAGCTATGACTGCATCGTACTCGCCGCCGAGATATCGATTCCACGTGCTATTCGATTTTTAAATATAGAGCCATTACAAAGGAAATTATACTAAGTTGCGGCAACGAAAAAAATTCTAGAGGGGAAACCTATAGTAGCTAATTGCGCTATAAACGATCGGATACCTACATTGGAGAAACAAGATTTTTTTATTTAAAACTTACCTGTAATAATTGAAAATATAATTTTTGCAAACAATTTTTTTTTTTTTTTAATTTTTGTCTTTATTATAAAATTTCACTAAAAAATCGTCAACGTTTGTTAGTTAGAACATTTTCGCAGTAAACTATTTAAAATTCTTCTTAATTTATCGTCGAATAACAGATATGAAATTAAAAGAAGTTCAAGAACTCGTGTTTTCATACGTTTAACGTTGTAAGATGTCATACACAGTATAATAATTGCTTCGTACGAGGGGAAGAAAAAATGATTACAAGTTTAGTATTCAAGTTATAGATCATTAGTTCGCTTATTACAGAAAAAAAAACTTAAGCAGTCGAAGTAGAAAAGAATAAGTATAGTTTCCGCTCAATTATGTGAAATTATTTCGATACGTAATTACACATTTCATTAAAACTTTTCGTTTATAGTCTAGGTAATCTGTCAGTAGCCATCAAAAAGTATTTCACAAGAACTTTTATATTCAATAATTTAGAAAAAAAGTTATTAGTTAAAAATTTTAATTCGCAATCAACATTGAGATAACTGATAATTAATCATAAACGTAAGAAAAATGTCTTAAGATACTGTATTACAGCACTTAAATTATCGAACATTTCGCCTATTTATTTTAAAATTTAAAAAATTTGTTCGTTGTTTAGTTACTAAATGATGGTTTCTAAATAAAATTGTTGCAAAGTTTTGACTTGTGGTAAGCATAATTTTTATTTAGAAAAAATTAATTTTTGTACATTTTATTTTAATTCATTTAATTATGCGGAAGCATCTATATTATCTACATGAATAAATCTAGGTTTCAACAACTTGGCAATTTTTTCAACAAATATAACTAAATATATATTTATGTACTTATGAGCAATCTTGAATATCAACATTAACTATTTCTAACAAATTCATTATTGATTATCCAAGTCTTTACTCAACGTTTGCAGTAAAAAAAAAGTAGGATATTGAGGTGTTCGCGATCTATAAAAACATATACTTTGTATGAAAATATCATATATTGTTTTTTTCTTATATTTCGAAACAGATAATGAGATTTACCTTTGTAAACATATCTAATTGTATATACATAAAGCCCTTTGCATTCAGTATTAAAGGCTTTTGAGTTAAAACCATAAGAATGGCATTCTTAAAGCGCGAATCGCAGAAACTTGTCCATTGCGAATTATATATCGAATTTAAACATGCTGTACTCTAAACGTAATTAGTTTAATTAATTGAATATGTAATAACCATATTTTACTTTTTAGGATTTGAAAAATCAATTTCAACTCACCTCTTCGAAGATAATATTACCATACCAGGCATACATGTAAATTTGTACAAATTTCAGTACTAAATAGACACACGAGTGAATCATACTTCCTCGGCTTCCATTTAATTTAAATGCCTTTTTAAAAGTTATTAAATAGAATTAAAACAGAAAATTTCTTTGAATAAATAATCAAAATACACTATATTTTATTATCGCACAAAAAAAAATCTAGTAAAAAACGAACAATTTATAATTAAATTGTTTATTAAAATTTACTATTAAAATTGTAAAACTAAATAAAATTTTCAATACTAATATATTAAAATAATTAAAACTTCACACCTCAGAGAGTTGAAACATAAGAGAACATAAGACCAGTGCTCCAGATATGGCAATCCAAATGGTTATAACTCCATAAAGATTTTCCAAACAACGCTTGGAATTGATTAACAAATGATGCCTTTCGATGCAATCTTTTAATTGGCGCTCGTAATCCTGAGTAACGTGTAAACTTTCAAATCGCTTGGCGAGCAAACGTAGCTCGCCGCAAATTTGTAAAGAGTATAATCCAAAAGCAAAGTCGACGGCACACGTTGTTATCCACAATGATAAACCCGAAATAATCTCGAAACCGTACAAAATCCAGTGTACACTTCCTCCGGGTTTGTAGGAAAAAGGATAGATGCAGTTATACGCTCTTATAAATGCATTGTACCTTAAAAATGCAAATAATGGTCTGATAACAAAGATAATAAGGGTTGCTGCCAATGATTTCGAGTGTAGATTAAAGAAGGTAATGACAGAAGACAAACGATGCAGCAAATAAGACCGATTGTCATGATTTTCTAAATCTTCTTTGTATTTTGTCGATAAATATTTATCGAGATAAAATAAATCGTCTTGATTCCACAAGAACATACAAACCTTAAATATAAAAAGACAATATTACGATTAACGAAAATTGTTCATTAACGATTACACTTATGATATTAGATTTATAAATTTACAACATAATATTTTTCAAACTTTGAAAATTATTATATCTCTTTGTCGTTACCTTAAGGGACGTTGAACAATAGCTTACAGTTTGTCCCATAGTTTTGACTAATATCTTGCTGTTAGTGATATTATGGAAGCAGAAATTTAACACAGCTGCCAAGACCCCAAACATAAAAAATACATTTATAAAACAGAAAAATTTCTTTATTAATGAAGGTACATTTGGCCAAAGACCGCAAGCAATGAGAAAATATTTAACGTAATTCGAATAATTCTCGTATCTTTTTAATTCGACTTCCATTGCGAAGATTATCACTGCTTGCGATATGAACTACAACTGCATCGAACTATGTCTAAGGATATCGATTATTTACTGCACGTTCAAGTTATAATTACGGCTAATACAGACGACAATATACTAGGATGCGAAAATTGTAGAGGAGGAGACAATTTAAATGGTACTAAGGTAATCTGTAACATTGTTTATTTTTTTAATATATTTAAAATTATTTTAATAAAAAATGAAATAAATGTAATGTTTGGTACTATTGTGACATTGTTAACTCCAATTATTTTTTTATTTCTTGAAGCTCTGTAATTATATCGAACGTCTAGAGAATCTCCATAATTGTCTGGCTAGTATAAAACGTTTAATAACTGTAGTACTGGCAGTAAGAAAAATTGTCAATGTCCCTTGAGGTATAAGTAATGTTGGAAACAAAGTATTTATAAAATTATTCTGTTGTGGTGGAAAAGAAAATTGCGGTAGCGAGTGGAAAGATGATTTCGATTAGTCGTTAATAGTCCGCTGCTTCAAACAGAGTATATGATAAAAAAAAATAGTTATGTCATAAAGCAATAAAAGTTCAACAAAGTATATTAAATAAGATAATAAACTAACATTGTTTTTATTTTTATATTAACAAAAAATAAAATTATTTAATCTTTGCATCACTTTAAGAAATTATATTATGTAATGTATTGATTTATCCAATTAGATAGTTTTTTGCTTAATCTATCCGCATAAAACTTTATGTATTATATTTATAAATTATTTCAATAACAGTTGCTTTAAAAGAGGTTTTGAAAATAAAATATCTCAAAATTTTCAAGTAAACAAAGAAAATATGGCTTATACAAATGTTTTAAGGTAATACTTTTGTTTTTAATATAAAAAATATGTCAAATTAATTTTTTTTTTTTCAAATTGAAATTTTCAAATTATTAAATAATAAATCAAAGTTTATTTCAGTGCTCGTAATAAATGATATCCGTATACAATGAACGTTGTTCCATATTATATGTTAATTGGATTTATTATTGTGCAAAAATTAATTATTAATTTTAAACTATCTTTTATTTTTTATTTATTATTTTCTATGAATTGGATCGTTTGTGGGCCTTTTGACATATCGGTCATACTTTCGTACTACTCTACGGTAATTTTTTTGTTCAGTGGGGTTGAACCAAATATACTCTTCCAAAAGAAGAGAATCCGTCTGGGGGCGTCTTCTGCCTTGAAACTCAGTTCTTGCTTCTTTCTTTATCGTCTAAATTTAGGCGTTTCTTGCTTGCATGAATGAGACAATGACTGATTATGTGAGTTCTGAACTCAAGTTCGTTCTTATAGAATTCTAAGACTAGACTCTTAGCAAGTTTTATCCCGTGTCTGTGTTTCCATAGATTCTTAAAGTCTATCGCGATGCTTGAGGGAAGGTTTACCTTTTTATTGACCAAAACAACAGTTTTTTTTGGAATTTTTTTTTCATAGAAGGAAATTAATAAACAACTCAAATTGTTTGCTACTTGTTTAATACAATAAAAAGTACAAAAAAAAATTTTTTTATGACAAAATATTGTGACGGTAATTAATGGCACGCCCCGTAAAGTGACCATCTCCAAAAAAGGTGGCCCGCTGTTGGCCACTCTAGCACCTGCAAAAATGAACGAAAATTAAAAATCGAAAAAGTTTTATAAAATATATGAGTGTAGTCGGCATCTAACCTACAATCATCGCTAAAAATAAAAAATTAACAAAATGGCGGGCATTAGAATTTTTTTTTTCATTATTGAGTTTTTTTTCACTCTTTAAAGTACTCTAAAAATAAAAATAATGCATATATCATCTTGATTGTAGTCCACTTTCCGATAAATACTTTAAAAATTGAAAAAAAAAAAAAAAAAAAAAGGCGATCTATCGAGTAGTTTTTTAGTAATCGTGGCCAACAGTTCGAAAAACGCGGTTTCGAGAAAAACACGTTTTAAGATTTGATTAACGATTAATCTGTGTTAACGTTGGTCTCGTTTTTGTTCCATAGCTTTAAAAAAAATATATATACGACCAAACGGTTTTGGGAATATATTCTACACGTAATTAACTACAAAAAAATGCAAAAAAAGAAAAATTGATTTTTTGGTTCAGAAAAAGGGTAAACCTCCCTTTAAAAAGGATATTATATACTTCCTACTTAGCCTGGGTATTTAAAAGAGTCTTTTACTATTTGTGGTTTAAGAAGTTTTTGAGAGTAACCTAAGCCTCGTTTCCGTTGATGTTAAAGTATCTTGTCAACCAGAGAAGACATAACCAACCCTTTTCAACTAGCTAGTCAAAAGATTTACAACATTCCAGTACCAGCCAAGATTTGATAATAAACACTTCAAGAGCCTTGAAGTTTGCTATTTGATTGTATTATATTTGGTTAGATGTTGTCCATTGCGGGAGCCTTAAGCTAATTCACCGCTATGCATTCTCCAAGCCATTATGTGCACCTTTTGCCGACCTTCCTTCTATTAATTCCAACATCAGCATCAAATTATTAATGCCAGATTCCTAGTCCTCCTCGTTTGAGGTACTGATTATTTTCTTTTTATCGAAGAAGTGATATGTAGCTGTTATTGGGCATTTTTTAAATGTCTCTGCTCAATAGAATAAATAGGCCTAAATAATGAGGCATAAAGGCTTTTTACCGAGAACCAACCCTAGCGTCGTCGTATGTGTAGATTTGGTGGCTCCTGAGTTTTAGTATAAGACCCTTTGATATTTCTTTAATTAGAAGTTAAGCCTTGGAAGCAGTTTTGAGTATAGAGTTCTTTTCCATCACATGGCCAATGTGTAAATTAGGCTAGAACATTGAGTCAAAGTAATTTGGAAAAAGAACAAATTTTGTACGTAACAGAAAAAAGTATAACCATACATTTTGCATGTATCTGTATTTTAAAATTTGAAATATTAATGTTTATAAATTTCTATTAAATGATAATTTTCGGTAAAAAATTTTTGCAAAGTTTTTACTTGTGTAAATATAATTATTTTTTAAAAGCAGTTTTCTGTTATTAACACATCGTTCAATAAGTCCCGAGACTAACAACGAAAACAACATTTTTTTTCAAAAATCATTTTTATTCATCAATATAATCTCCTTTGAGAGTGATACAATCTTTCCAACGCCTTTCCAACATTTCCATATCATGTTTATAGAAGGATTTATCCTTTGCTTCAAAATAGGCTTCAGTTTCGGCAATGACCTCCTCATTCGAGCCAAATTTTTTTCCCTGGAGCATTTTTTTGAGATCAGCAAAGAGCCAGCAGTCGCTGGGGGCTAAATCTGGCGAATACGGGGGGTGGGGAAACAAATCAAAGCCCAATTCGTTTAATTTTGCCATTGTTTTCATGGACTTGTGGTATGGTGCATTGGTGCGATCGCGGCACCCACTTGGAAAAAACCTTTTTCATGCTCAATTTTTCATGAAGGATTGTAAATACGCTTCCAGATGATATCTGTATCATTTCTGCAATCTCACGGACCTTCACTTTGCGATTTTTCATTACAATTTTTAACACTCCACTCACATTTTCCTGTGTAACGGCTTCCAATGGCCTACCCGAACGTTCCGCATCGTTTGTGTCCGTACGACCACGTTTAAACTCAGCATACCAACGACAAATCGTTGGTTTGGATGGAGAGGAGTCCGGGTAATGTTTTTCAAGTCATTGCTGGGCTTCTTCGGTGTTTTTACCCATTAAAAAACAATGTTTTATCAACACGCGAAACTTGCTTTTTTCCATTTTTCAAACAAATTACAAAGTGACTTTACTCTAACCTCGATAACTCTGCTGTATGTGATCCGATCGACGTGAAATTTATACACGTTTCATGTAAAGGTTCGTACTTTATGGAAACGTGGCCAGTTTGGTACTACTAGCACCGTCTCTGGGTTAGTCTCGGGACTTATTGAACGATGTGTTAAAACCTTGCACTTCAAAATCTCGAGCAATTTTTTAAAATTAGATATAGAAAAACTTGTTTTTTTAATCATAGTTATTCGAATTTGAAATTTGCTTACTGTTATTATTATGTAAAGATTATCCAAAGAATAATTCGTTAAAAGAAATGTTTGCCCAACCCAAAAAACTTTATTGACGAAACTGTCAATTTATTTTGCAATGAAAATAAATTGTATCATGAGTTATTATTATATTTAAAATACATTAATACTATAATCTAATATATATAAATTCCATATTCCTATTGCATATGACTTCTGTCGTAAGATTCTCTTGCCATCATAAAAAGCTTTTGGAACATTGTATCGCCAGTTTTCTTTACCAATTCATAAAATTTACTCGATGTTTTTTGAAGCAATTTGTAGGGATGATCAAATTCCTTGTGCAGAATCATTCAGATTAGAATATAATAATTATTATTTAATAACATTGCATACTTACAACTAAATATCCTTCATCCATAAACATAATCTTATCGCTATCAATGATTGTATTAAGACGATGCGCTACGGTAAGTACAGTGCAAGTATGGAAATTCTCCCGCACAATTTTTTGGATTAAACAATCCGTTTTCGAATCTACATTCGCTGTAGCCTCGTCTAATACAAATATGCAATTTTTTCTCAAAAGGGCTCGCGCTAAGCAAAGTAATTGCCGTTGACCGATGCTATAATTAGCGCCTTTGTCCAATATCTTGCAATTTAAACCATCTTTTGTTTTCGCAAATATACGTTTAAGAGTCACCTAAACATTTTTATCATTAAAGCTTTCAACATAACTAAATTTAAAATTAATTTTTTCTTAAGATATGATGAAGTTTTTTCAGTAAAAATTACAATTTAATATGATAGCTAAGAATCAAGTAAATTCAAATGATTCTAATGGAGAATATTTCTATATATCACATTATAACTTTAATTAAAATGCCAATATGCTTCACAGGCTTAAACAATGAAATTTCTACTGGAAAAGTTTCTCCCGCAATTTTACCTGTTCCAAAGCTTTCCATATACTGTAATCAGTAAATTTATTAAATGGATCTAAATTATATCGCAGGGTACCAGAAAATAATATTGGATTTTGTGGAACAATTGATATGTGACTCCTTAAAATTTGAAGCGAAATTGATTTAGTATCTACTCCATCAATTTCTATAGCACCTTCAATTTCACATAATCTAAATAAAGCAGATATCAATGATGATTTACCAGCACCGGTTCTTCCGACTATTCCCACCTGTGAAACAAATTATTCATTAATTTATTATGATTAAATTTTATGATAATTTTATTTTATAGATTATGTTAAATTATAAAGACAAAAAAATTGTTATTAAATTAAATTACGCATTAAAAAGTAAATAAAAAATAAAGCATTAAAAACAATAATACTTTGGAGGAATATTACTTTACCTTTTCTCTAGGCCGAATAAAAAAATTAATTCGTTTTAAAACTGGTTCTTTATCTTTAAAATATCGCACCGACACATTTTTAAATTCTAAGCGACCTTGACTTGGCCAATTTCGTAACGGTATGGTATAAATTGTTAATAATATATTTTTTTTTTCTTTTTCTAGTGCTTTATTCTCTTCTGGCGAAAGATTTTTATACTCTAATAACCTTTCTACTGCTGGCAATTGAATCGCTAGGTCAGAACACAAGATGGCTCCAATTCCAATAAATACAGTTACGTTTAAAAGTTGTAATAAAATTAAACCTACTCCACCTCCATTAAAACCTAAAATAAAAGAATGCAAAATTATCTTTTGCTTTATATTTAATACTATCAATTTTTCCATTAAAATTTAATTAATGCATGGAATTTTTATATAATCTTTTTAATTTTTTTTGCATTTATTAATGTACCCAAATAATTTAGATAATTTCATTAAATTAACAACTTACTATCTTTATAAATGATTATACCAAAAATAATACATAGAGTACAACTAAATGCAAATAATCTCAATGATATTCCTAAAGCGAATCTACATGATTGAAGATTGTACCACGTACGAGTGTTTAAATCTGGAAATTTTTCGAATTCTTCTTTTAATATTTGTTCACTTCCATTTGCTCTTACAGTAGTTATTCCATTAAGCGTTTGATTAAGACATGTTAACAATAAAACCCGAGCTGGAAATTCAACAATATGACAAGTATAATTATGTTAATTCCTTTAAACATATGATCAATTTATTTAACAATGACTGATTATTTTATAATTTTTGTATTCTTACTCTCTTTTTCGTACATTACTATCAGCTGAATAGTTTTGAAAAAAAATTTTCCAACAAAATAACAAATGATAGCAATAATAATTAGAGGTATTGCAAAATTTAAATGGAGAGAAGTAATAATTATCGCAGATCCAGTCATCGATAAAATTAAGTGGGCACATTCAATTGTAGATTGAGGTAAAAATTGATCAATAGTCGATACGTCTTTGGAAAACTGATTGAGAATCATTCCACTAGGATTCTTATGGAAAAACGTTATACTCGTTCTAATCAAAGATTCAAAGGCTGAGTTATGCAGATTTTCAGTACTACGTAAGCATAAATTAGAGTAAACTGTAGATCGTAAAAAAGCAAATACTAAAAGTAAAGAAATAATTACTGTATAAAAATAAATATATAAGTTAACATCGATTGTGTAGAAATCTTTTGTTTCTTTAACATCACTGATAGTAAAACGTGAGATGTTCATAGAATTATTATAATCGGATGTCTTAATGATGTTAATGCTGCAAAAATAATGACTTGAACGATAAATTTAAAATTGTTTAAAATAAACGGCAATCATACTTACAAAATCAATATGTATCTGTCATTAAAGCAGATAAACATTTGATATAATATAAAAAATGATAAGACCTCTAAAATAAAAAATAAACTGGATCCTGTTCGAAAGTAATCAAAATATAAACGTCCTATTTTATTTTTATTCAATGGTTTTTTTATAGCATCCTCTATTTTTCGATATTTATTTCCTTCAATAAACGTCTTGTCTTCAACCGTTAGGAAGTTCTAAAAAAATTAACATCGACTTTTGAATATATTATCTGCAATGTTTGTAAATTTATTTAACTGAATTATAGTAATATTTTAGATATACATTTGTTATCATATTTTTCAAAGATTTTTGAGACATTATTAATTTAGAATAATTTGGACAATCATGCAAAAATTGATTGTAATTGGAAAAATACTTGGCTTTTCCTTCATCTAGAACAATAATACCATCAACATCCTTAATATATTCAAGTTGATGGGTAGCCAAAATTCGTGTCTTATCATTCAAATAAGATATAATACACTCTTTGAATAAATGTCTTCCAACTGTGGCATCCACCTGAAAGTCATGAAAATACAATCAATTGATTTTTAACAACACTAATAATTCTTCATAAGTTTTAAATTTGTTATACCGCACTTAGAGGATCATCTAGTAAGTATATATCGGCTTGCTTGTAAATTGCTCTGGCCAAATTGATTCTAGCTTTTTGACCACCAGATAACGAT